>CAJNDV010009003.1:46229-84539 GCA_905221635.1 Symbiodinium sp. CCMP2456
TAGATAGATAGATAGACAGGTAGATCAGTGAATGGAAAGACAAATGGACGGATGGATGGAGGGAGGGAGGGAGGGAGGGAGGGATGGATCGGTAGGTAGATAGAGATGTACATCCATGCAGCGAGACACAGAGGCAGTCTATGCGTGCATAAACCCTAAAACCCTAACCCGAACCCTGGATTCAAAACCTGAAACCCGGAGCCCCAAACCCTAAGCCCGAAGGGGGGGGAGGGAGCGGAGGGGAGGGGGGACTTGGCACCACCTCGTCCGCTCCCGCCTGCCGGATCGCATCTGCTTGTGCTTGCCGCGAGGCCACCGCATCGGCAGTTCCCGCTACGGCTGTGCCGTCCTGCCCAAGAAACAAATCCACTTGGTGGCATTTGCTTTTGCACAACAGCACAAGGCACAGGGCAGGACCGGATTCTGGACATGCGTCGGGCTTAACACCAGCACGGTGACCTGCGTCAGGGTGGCTAGATGCAAGCCTCAACTGCCCCCGAACAAGAGGACCAACAACTCTTCCGACCGCTCGCAAGAAGCAGAATTCATTCCATTCTCGCCGGGCGGCGGAATCTGAAGGATCCTGTGCAGAAGCTAAGAAACAACCGCGAAGACCCTGCACAGCAAGTTGTGTGCTTGACGCAGCCAACCGAAGCAAGCGGTACGAAATGTGCTGGGCGAAATGTGCTTCCCAAGAGGTCCTGCATTCGCACTCGCAGCGATCCGTCGCCCAGGTCGGGAACCTCGACCACACCAACCTGACTTGAAACAGGGCAAGCTTAAGAGTCGAGCTGCTGTTCAAATGCACACTTATCGGGCACAACAAACCACGTAGGCAAGAAGGGCTGGAAGGCTGGCAATGTAAAGGTTAAGACTTCGAATCTTCAGGCGAAAAGTGCGGCTGAACCCGGTTCCGAGACTCTGCAGGTTGCAATCGGTGTAGAGTACATCTTGATAAACGCCGCACAGCCCGAACGGAGTTTTTTCTGGGGGTGACGATTCACAGCCAGTACAGCGTAGCCCTTTCCTCTAGATTCTGCTCTGTGGTGGTGGTGGTGGTGGTGGTGGTGGTGGTGGTGGTGGTGGTGGTGGTGGTGCTGGTGGCAGCGGCGGTGGTGCGTTGGCGGCGCTGCCGGGTGTGATACACGCCTCGTTTGCTGACACACTGAAGTTTACTGAACTTTGCGACGCAGATTTGGATGAGCCAGTCCGATGGGGGAGAGCTGCTACGGGGATGCAGTTGTAAGTAGGTCGAAACAAAGACAGCGCCGAAAGACAGTGTTTATTCAGGATTTAAGCGCCACAACCCCGCCTTTCCTTTGTGGTGTGGCGGTGCCAGAATGATCACCTCCAGGATAGTCTCGTGCCGAAGCTCAATGCCAACAACATGCCGAAACACCTAGTCGGGCCGTCGGGCCCCGTCGGCCTATAAACATCCCCCGCTTAGAGCGCACAGAGAGCGAGCCTGGTCCCCGACCTTTATGCCACCCTCGCCCTGCATGTCGGCTCCAGTCCACGGAGCTTGGAACCCAGGATGCATCTAATCTCAACTTGAATCTCAACATAGCGTTCGTGAACCGCCTAGCCTTGATGCCCACCCTCTCCACAGAAGCATCCACGGACGAAGCCTCAATGCCACACGCAGATTCATTTACTCCAGACCCTTAGCACAAACAGCATACTGTTGTGACGAGATTGTTCATTCAGCCTTCGCAGGCTCTATGAGCGTGAGGTACCTTGGACGACAGCGGAGGGCCCGTATCTTACAGGGATGCCAGCAACGCAAAACTCAGCTCTGGACGACGGAGCAAGCTCGAGCATGTCCTGGCAGTCCACGAACTTCACCCGCATAATCGGCTGCCTCACAGATGCGACGCAGCCGTTGTCAAGTTGTGGCAAACAGTCGGCTGCTCTGGACTTCGTCCAGTGCATCAAGAGCACTGACAGCGATAATCGCAGTTCCCATCACGTCTCTTGGTAAGCTGTGGTGCTCGTTCATCCCTGCCTGTCGTCTGCTGAGACCACCGTACACAACCTGCCACCGCTTCAAGAGCAGCTCTTGAAATGGCATGTGCAGCGCCAAGCCGAGTGTGAAACCGACCATCATGATGGCCAAGCCCAGAGATCTGCACCTGCAACATGCTATGATATGCTATGGTGACGAGGAAGCCCCGTGCCAAGCCCCGTGCGGTGTCACCAACCTTTAGTCCCGAGCACGGAGCATCCTGGCGCCGGAGCTCTGCAATTTGTGCGTGCCCAAGCAAACAAGCGCTAAGTGCGCCTGATTCTCAGGAGCAATCTCTGGCTCCTTCACAAGAAAACACATCGCAGAAAGGCAAAAAGGCGGAAAGAGCGCCTCGGGTGGCAGGTCACCCACTGCGGTGACCAGCTCCAGGTGAGCTGCGTTGAAGCACATCCTCAGAGCGCAGTTTGCTTCTAGCCGTTTGCGAGTCGTTTGCATCCGTTTGCACCACCAGGGATATGCAGTCCTCGACACAGCATTCTCCATGACCTTGTGCGTGACCTTCTCAAGCTTGTGCGGGCCAACTCTAGCCCAGGGACTTCCAGTGTGCCGTCATACTTCGGCACTTTGCAACAGGATCTTTCACTTGGCAACAACTTCTACGAGCGATGAGCCATGCTTGGCCACTCTATATTGCCCAAAAGCTTGTAGGCTTGCCTAGTGCAAAGCGCCGTCCCAAGCAATGCTTAAGATCTAGGACTGCGCATTTCCTGCACGTGTGTCATTGTGCCGCTTCCTGTTGAAGTCAGAATACAATTACGGGTGAAGCATGGTTGCTGCAAAAAAGGCTTTTCTTGGTGAGGCTCGACAACTGGGATGTGAGCCTGCACCGCTCCGAGTTCGTCCTGCCCCTGGCACGCAAACATCAAATCCACCAAGGATTGGTCTGCAGCGGAGCCTAGCGAGCCCACCCCAAGCATCCTCCACGGTGTAGATCTTGCCCTCGTAGTCGGGATTCGCAGCGTGTCCTCTCAACTGCACCTGTTTTGCAGGGATCCAGCCGTGCAAGCATCTCCAAACAGCAGTCTTCGTCTGCGCCTTGTCCCCAGGATTGAAGACAATGTCAGGAGATGCCCCTGGCCCAACCGATATCCAACTCAGCTTCACTGCTACATTTCCGCAACTAACAAGGAGGGTGTGCCAGCCAAAAGTCTGACCGGCCTCTGTCTCATGCCGTGTCTCTGCATGCGCTCATGTTCGCAAAACCTGCTTTCGAGAGGCGCAGCTGCTGAAGGGTTTTGCGGCCACCTGACAAAACGCACACCTGGAGCTTGCGCAGATGCTTGACGCGCTAAACTAAGACTGCAACATTCCAGGGGGCAACTGTCCGCCCATGCCACTCGCATAAGGCACCTAAGCGACGATTCTACGCCGTTCATCATCGCACGGCGACGATGGTGCTCAGTTTCTTGCTTGCTGTGGCAAGACCTGCCTTGCCTGCACCGCCGGCATCGTGCCGGCTGCAGCAACGTTTTGCCAAGTCCCGGTTAAGGACCTCGCTTTGCCCATGATCTTCGATCTGAAGCAGTCATCATGCAAGGCTGGAACATAGGCGGCCCCGGTGCGGCACAGGGGGCACGCACTTGACTCACCTGTCAGCACGATCAAAGTCTGGTAATTCCATAACCTCGCGGCGTTGCTGCAATGGCCAAGGTGTGGACTGGCATCCCGTGTGCGGCTGGCCTCATGGGAAACTTTTGTTGGGTTTTGGCCAACCGGGTTTGGAAAGATATTGTTGACGCTGGGTTTTACGCTGAACATGACTGCTTTTTGCAAGTAATTCTGCGGGGGTGTTGTCCGAAGCTAGCAGGCAACTAAACTGTGCATGGCCGATATCGTCTCTCAGCGACTCAAATGCCTTTGCCGATGTGCAACATTTAGTTGTTCAGCCCCTTTGGCTGTACTGGAGAGGATCTAAGGGAAGTACGATCCGAACAAAGGTCTCAGGTCTGGTGTAACGAAGTTCACAGCCTTGCTTGATCGTCCTTCAGGCAGCGACTGCAGCATTGCCTTTGGCATTGCCTGTGGCATGGCTTGCACAGCTTGCGACGTGCCGGACCTGAAGCCAAGAGCTGTTAGACCGCTGCCGGAGTACCGAGGTGCAAACTGCAAAGCTCGACGTCAAAGCCCTGAACTGGGAGCTGTGCCCAGGCCAGGCGGCACAGGGCCTCAAACTGAAGAATCGATGGAGGCAAACAACACTCGGCTAAGTCAGGTTCATTCTTATGACGGTCTAGGCGACACTCACCGCCCTCGGGGCGATGACGCAATCATCGCCATCAAAGCCTGCACCTCCCAGCCCTCCTGGTCAGCCGGGGCCAGCTTTGTGTTTCGGAGCCTCGCCCTGAAGCATCAGGCCTCCAAGCCCAAGATTGAGGAACGGGATGGCAGTACTTTGGCCGAGACGGCCATCAAACGCTTTCTCGGTCGCACATGGATCAGCCACCCCGGCTTGTCATGCTGTCAGGCCTGTTTCTATTGCATACGTCACTGTATACGTGAATTACATCGCTTCTGCACGTATTTCTTTGCACGGCATGCGCTGGCCTTCTGATGCATGGAAGCAAGAAAGCTGCTTTTGCAGCTCTTGCCCATCACAGCCGTAGCAACGCAACTGACCCAAAGCGGACTTCGAAGCTTCGTCGGACACGTAGCGGCGACATCAAGACTGCCCCACACCGGCGTCTGAGTTCACATATAACAAGCAACATGCTGGAACGCATGCACAACCAACTTTCAGCTTGTGCGTGCGTTCGAACACGATGAAGATTTTGACATGACTTGACGAGGGCTTGAGGTGTTGATGCTGAGGGCCTGAGACAATACCCGGCTCATGGCCTGTTTGAGGTTTGTAGCACAAATAATCCAGACTGCCTGGATGAAGAACCCCATGTTTGAACTTAAGACCCCCGGTCTTCGAACATGAGAAGCAGCACACAGCCGCCTTGAAAACAGAGTGCCGCTCAGTTCCTCGCGGATCAGAAGCGGAAATTTGGTGTTTCGGCCGCCTGCTCCTTCAGCTGGCGTCCGCTCAGCTTCGTTGGACGAGCACGTGGTCCGGGCGGTCCGGTGGCCAAGGCCTTGCTGACCATCTCCTGACGGGCATCACTTGCTAGAACTTGTCTGGAATTACAAGCATTACGCTCACTACAACAGGAAACAATAACAAGTTTGGCAAGGCATGTGTTCAACCAAGCTTCCATCTGAGCCTGGAGTTCGCGTTGCAGTCGCACCAGGTCCGCAGGTGTCAGCTTCGGACGGGCTGCAGCTCTCGGCACCGAGGCCGACCGCCGAAGCTGTGTTGCTTGCGCTTTTGTCGCCCGTTCAAGCGGCGGTTGAAGCTGCTGGCGGCCATGGAGGCAACAGCTGTGTGGCCGCGACGGTTCCTTCCGACGCGGTGATGAAGACCGTGTGGGCCCGGGCCTGATCGCCCGTTGGGAGTTGCTGCGCAGTCTGACTTGTCTCTCGTGACTGTTGCCGCTCCTATCGGAGTGCAACCGTGGGCTTTGCGGTTGGGAGACCGTCGCCCGAACGCCGCGCTGGCGAAAGGATGTGCTCCTCACGGCAGGTTCGCGTTCGTTGCAGCAAGCAGTGTGCAGCAACTCGCATACTAGAGTAGCACATCAGTATTTCTTTCACTTGGGACTCTCTAGCGATCACTGACTTATCGTCATGTGTGGGGACCCCAGATTAAATTTGGGGGGAGCCCCAGCCCAATAGGCTGTTGAGCGGGTGTGCGGCCGCATTGCGGAGCAACCGGGAACGTGTCCTTCCTCTCGCGGACATCATCAATGTCCATTTTCTATTGATTCCTGCAGTGATCCTTTGACTCTAAAACAGATCCCTGACAGGTCCTCCAACCTTGATGTTTTTCTCTCACAGAGCAATCTTTGGCTGTGCGATCTGGTGTAGATGTCCTAGCATTCGACTAGACATGACGTGGTGATGTCGCGTTCTCGTAGCTCGGGAGGGCAAGAAAGGCGAAAAACGAATTTGCCGGATCAGAAAATCGGAAGCATCATTTCGCTTCATGCACAACTTGGCAAAGGGTCTAGAAAGTAAAATCTTCGTCTTCGATTCACGCGCAATGCGAAGTTGTAGCTTGTCAGAGAGAGAAACAGGAAGAAACAGAGATGCTCGGACATGAAGCTCGGACATATACTGACAAGATTCCAAGAAATGGATGCGCGGGAAGGCACGGCAATCAAGAAGATCGCAGACACAAGCACAAACGGCGCAGACAAGATTGACATGAACCCATGTGTTCCGCTGACACGAGGCAAGTTCTGCCTATTCGAGCTCGACCATACCAAAACCAAGAGGAAGCAAGCGGAGCACTCACGGCAGACCTTTTGCTGCGACGGGTGGACGAGCAATAACTTGAGGCTTCGTTCGCATACGGGGATCATCCTCAGAACCGGGCGAAGCACCTCCTGGAGGAACTTCTAATTACGGAAAAAAAGAAGTAAAACCCAGTTGCAAAGACAGAGAGCTTGAGCGGAGCTTTAGCCACGGTTCAAGTACTCAACGGCGCGTTATCTGTAATGGTCAATAACCCACGAGACCGTTTAATGAATATTGGTTTCGATACAGCATCCAGGCTTCAGATTTCAGAAATTGTGAAATACCCAACTTTGCTTTTCGACGATTGGTGGGCAATTGATGGCTTCGCGTTACGAGCTTGTAGTGGATATTGGAAAGACAGATTTCACAAGTAGGTGCTTCATCTATGGAGCTTCACACAAGCGCAACGCCATGCAGGGGCCCGCGGCCAGCATTTTCAGCACAAACCACGAGCAGCACTCATCATGCAGAAATAGCCCTTTTGCAGACAGTTAGACGTCAACACGCATCATAAGCATCAGCCGTGAACCAACCAGCGTACATCATGAGCATCTGTCTGCAGCCGATCCTGGGACCGCACAGCACTCATCACGCACACATCAATATGCCGGTCTCGCAGACCACACATGGGCACCCGTTCTCCGCTAGTCTCCCCTCGGAGGCTTCCGGTACCCGCACCAGGGCCGTTGTAACACCACGACTTATCCGAAGCTGCTACAATCCTGCGAACAGTGCCAAGCCCTCAACAAGCTGGGGGGACGAGAGGGGGGAGGATTCAATTTCGACCCTCAGAAACACCCTTCCAACGCGCCGCGCGTTCGTAGCACCTAGCTCGACTGAGGAAAACCCTTTCCGGCCCGTGTGCTCGAGGTGCTGGCATGCTGAGACACTATGAGACAAAAGCCTGCAAAAGCAGCGCATCAGTGCTCGAAAAATGGCAACACAACTTAGAAAGAACCCAGCAGACTTGGCTCCTCGTGGAAGCACGTTTGCCAGCACGAGAAGCCACACATGCAGCCCGTGGCGAGATGCTTCGCGAGCAAGGGGCAGCGCGAGAGCGCTGATGGCCGGGCGAGTTGGGGCGATCTTTCACGTGCCAGTCCTCTTGCCGCCGTGTACCGCATTTGCGGCAAAAAGCAGAGTCTGCGGTGTTGATGCTGGAGCATCTGGGACATTTGTATGGTATTTCGGACGGTGAGCAGCGTAAGCCCGTGCTGAAGAGGAGGTGGGTCCATGTGTCCAGTCCTGACAGGGCAGCTTACCAGCAACAAGCAAATGGCGCATGCAGACCTGCAAGGTCCCTGAAAATCTGCGCTAGCTGTTAGTCACCAGACAACACTCCTCTGGGCTTCTCATCTCCAGCAACCGGCCATAGATTTACGTTCTGTGGCAGCTGTGTGGACGGCCAACCTCAGGCAAAGGCCCACCAGCGATTTTGAAATTGACCGGACGCAGAAGCACGTCGCATCACGTCGCAGCCCCCCACAAGTTGAGAACACACCTGATCCGGGCATGCCTGGGCATGCACACACAGATTTGCTCGCCAAGCTGCGTGCAGAGGGTGGCCACTTGCATGGTGACCAGTCGACTCTCTCCCTGAGAAGAGGCTCATTGGATCGGACTCTGTGCTGCACGTGACAAAGGCTTTTTGTCCGACCTCGTAGCTGTCGGTCCAGCTCTAGGCGACGAGGTACGTTTGCACTCCTCGAAAAGGGGATGAAGCCCATTTACGCCAATACAGAATAAAGAAACACTCAAACTCAAGCCGACAAGAAAATTTTGCAATACGATTGGTTTTCGGTGTGAGCCTACAATGGCCGATGGCGCATGAATGCGCTCCTTGGAACGTCGTGAAGCTGTCGGGCTTGAGGCCCTCACCAGACTCCTGGATCTGGTAAAGCTTCTCGCAGACGGAGATTGTCAACTGCCAACTACATAATTAACTACTTTTTCTGCCGCGCTGTCCCAGGTCGTCTCAAAGGCGATGACAGCGCCGATCCTGACCACTCTCAATGTCAATGTCTTAAGCAAAAAGGAACCGACCTGGGAGCCTGCAGACGTCGAGAGTGAGCTCAACCCTCCGGTGTCCAAGGGTGTTGCCTCAGTGCTCCGCATCTCAGCTTCTCTGGTGTCTACTGGGCTAGTCCACAGCTGAGATGCAGCGGC
This sequence comes from Symbiodinium sp. CCMP2456, assembly GCA_905221635.1. Taxonomy (NCBI): domain Eukaryota; class Dinophyceae; order Suessiales; family Symbiodiniaceae; genus Symbiodinium; species Symbiodinium sp. CCMP2456. The sequence goes on from CAJNDV010009003.1 coordinate 54,763, forward strand.
ACGAGGCGATGCACGTCTCGGAGAGTTGTCACTGACAACCTGAAGGCACGGCCCGCAGCAGCAAAAGGCATCAAGTCGACAACACTCCCAAGGCCTGGCGTCTTGGAGATCGAAGTCCAGAATTGAGACGCAGCATGGCCTTGCTTCTACCATTTGGGTGCGGCTTAGGAGCAGCCTGGGCCCCACCAAGGCCCCTACAATCTCGGCAGCGGCCTGAGCACGGCCTGAGCAGACGTGCTCAAGGGATGATTGGCCCCCCCTTTAAAGGGGGCTCATGAAGATGCCAAGAGCGCCTTCTGCCTCAGCACGTGCAGTCATCGCCTGACACTTCGCTCGTTTCCCCATTTCCCCATCGCCATTGCCTCTGAGATCGATCCTCTTTCTGTCCTACCGATAAACGCTGCTGGAGCCATTGGAGCCTGCCATGAGCTCGGAGTCTCGGCTTTCCATGATACCTTGGATGAACGCGCACCGCGAAGTAGAGCCGAGGCCGCAGACGGCAGAAGGAGGCAAGAGTTTCCGTCGCAGATCGCTGGAAACCACTGTTGGGCTCCCGTGTGGGTGCGACAAACAGAGTGTAGGATGCAGGCTGTTCTACCCGGTTCCATCATTCTGCCATATTCTACCACTACCAGGAGCGAGCAGCCTGTCTCCGTCAATTCCACAGCCCTCACATTCTGTACATGTGTTGCACGGACAGCTTGAACGGAGTTAATGCAGCTGCATGTCTGCAGTTGCTGGGTTGCTAATTCACAAGCATGCCAGTCATGCCGGCTCTAAATGCAACGGGCACAAGCCAAAGAAGTGAAACAGCAACGTGCCAAGCCCACGGTTTGCCGGTCAGCAGAACAACGGGGCCTCATGATCCAAAAACGAGTCAGAGATCTTGGAACTGGTGGAACCATCCCTTCATGCGGCCCACACCTTGAGGGGGAACCGCAAGGGTCGGCTTGGAGGCGTTGCTGGGCTCCACTTCTCCCTCACGAGGCAAAGAGAAGTTGGCTCAAGTTGGCTCTTGCGCTGCCTCCCCCACCCACCCACCGAGCTGCACTCTCCTCAACCATTGCCACTGAGGAGGCAGTCGCGAAAGCACGAGGTTCGCTGACTCTCGGACCTGCTGAGATCTGGGACTGCAGCTCAGATGCTTGCTGGTTTCCGAAGTAGCGCGAGTTATACGAGTTGTGACCTGGATACTTCGTTTACGCCTTCGGAATGGGAGGTGTCAGGTCGATTGGGCATGTGCGCCAAGTCCAGCACCCCTCTGTGGAAAGATATGAACAACATTTCGGAGCAACGGCACACTCGCTGTGTAAGCAGGCCTTCTCATTTCCATGCCAAAGCAGCCGTGCCAACACTGGCAGCGGCGCTCGCGATCCGCGCTGCAAGAGCCATCCAAGGGACTGCTGCGCGGCCGCCTGCACATGAACCAACAACCCCTTGCTTGGACACATGACATACAATGCAGCAGCACGGCCCCAACTTCAATTTGCGAGGGATGTCAGGAGTGCACAAAACCCAAACGAGCCTCGCACATCTTCTCATTCGAGTCCAAGCACGCTGCTAGCGTGTTTGCCGAGGCCTGCATTTCCACAGGTAGCAGAGTTCAGTCAGAACTTTCGAAGTAGGTTGTGCCTCATCATCGAGGTCACAGATTCTGCCCGCCGCAAGAATCGCTGCACACTGCACGCAGGGTGCAGGGTCTTCGAGACGCGACAGTAGCAGACCTCAGCAGCAGCGAGGGTCATAAGCATTCATTAAGATATTCGGGCTTGCATCAGTTCTTGGAAGTATTGCAGTCATCTTTCCAACAACTGCAGAGATTTGCTTTGTTGATCAATCGTTTCGCTCTTCTTGTTGAAGTTCTTCCTTTGTTCCAAGGATCTTCGAAGCCAGGGGTTCTTCGCGGCCAACTTCTCCAGAGCCGACACAGCCGTCTTGCGCACCGATGCGTGGGAGTCCTTCGATCTGAAACGCGGCAGAGTCTCAAGAAAACGCCTCTGTGCGCCGGCATGCGCCGGCCTGGAGGCTGCTCTCAAGCACTCGCTCAAGGTTGGGTGGCAAGTCTTCTGCCAGTGCTCCAAGCCTTGGCTTTTCCAGAAAAAGCAGGTCTCTTCATCTTCTGTCGCGCTGTTCAACAGGGGTACACTCGCAAGGCCATCTTGCGAACCTCTATGCTGGAGTCAGTCAGGCGCCTGGCGTCAAAGTGAGAAGAGATACAAGTGAATCTGTCAGCACCAGCACGATTCGCCTGGCAGCCTCGAGGATGGCAGGCTGGCTTCCTAGCAAAGAGCATGGCTGTATCAGTTGCATCATTTACACAAAAAACAGCGGTCCTGGAGGAGCTAGCCTCGGTGTCAAGTACAGCGCTGCGGCTACCGCTACGACACCCAGGCTACATCGCTGCAGACATGTAGCTGTTGCAGTGCCATCAAAAGGGCCTTTCTCCCTCCAATGTCGGCATCTTCCATCCGCAAGGAGATCGACGCAACAATGTCTGCACAGCCTGCGAAATGCTGCAAAGCATCCACACGATAGCAAGGCCCTTAGCAACATGCTGCCTGGAGCTGCAAGTCGATGCAGGGCGATAAGTGCCGCCTGTAAAGCTCCGGGACAAGATCCAAGGGTCAAGAATTTCAGCGAAGTGGAAGATTGCATCACCGAGACAAAAGACAGATGCTTGCGACGTTCAACAAGAGCGATGTATGGAGAAGCCTCGCGGACATCGAGTGACTGATGGCCCAAGTAATCCACGATCAGTGCCGTCCAAAGAGGATCACCCCTCTCTGCCTGGGCGGCTTGTGTCACGAACTTGGAATATATCAAAAGCCTTCCGAATGAAATGACTTGTTGCAGATGTTTGCCCGTCTTGTGCGGGGCTGGAGAACCGGACGACCCCAAACGCGACTGGAGCACTTAGGAGGATTTCAATACTTCGACATGATCTTCTAGGCCTAGAACTTAACCAGCTTTGGTAACAAATATCATACAAAGAGGATTCACGCTACGACTCAGTTCACAATAAGACCACTACTCACCATAATTGCAATCTTCACAGCATTCCATGTGATCAACTTGAAAAAACGAAAGCATTCAGAAATCTACTTCCGTCATGCATCTTCAACCACCACCACAATAGAACCAGAGTTTCATAAAGTTTCACTACCACCGGCACCAGCAGCACCACGACTCTAAACGATACTGCACCTGCTGCTACTAGTACTACTAGTACTAGTACTGCTACGACGCTGCTGCCACCCACCACCACCCACCACCCACCACCCGCCGCCAACAGACCAACGACCCATCACCCACCAGACCCACTACTGCTACTGCGACTTCAACTGCAGTGTGCCTTGCCAATGTGGCTTAACAGGGGTGGTTGCTCTTTCAATGCTCTGATTTCCTGGTGTGTGTGTGTGTGTGCGCACCTGGTTTTCTGAGGGGTTGTGGCTAGTTGTGGCTTCTGAAACGCGGGAGCGCAGCTGCATCTTCGATCTCAATTTATCTGGCAGGGGCGGGTGGCTCTCGTTTCAAAGTAACCGCAACAGTGAAATAGAATCCCCAGACTGCTCTTGAAAAGGCTAGCACAAGTTTTTGCATCCTGTCGTCCATTCCTCAGTCTTTTGGTTGCTTCCCTCATCCCTCCTTATCCTCCTTCCTTCCTTTCTTTCCTATCCTCCCTTCTTTCCTTTCTCAGCAGCCATGCAGAAGACATTAATCTGCTATTCTACTTGTTCCCAAAACAATCTCAAAACCAGTGTACCGTTAACGTGCCATCGCTTTGCGAATTTGACCAAGACGCAATCTTGGACAGAGCATCTGCAGCAGCCATGCGGACCCTCAGCCCTTCGTCCGCCAAAGCCGCCACCAGTTTCGGAAGCACTGCCGCATCTCCGGGACTGCCAGGTGGAGAAAGCAAAACAGAACCGCGTCTCCCATCCACCACTGCAACAGAATCCTAAATCTACGTTGCTCACCTTTTCTAAAGTCCAGCAGACAAGTACTGTTTAATAATGCCGATGCAGGCTGGCCATCCTGCTGTCTTCGGCCAGCCTGGACAATTCTTTGAGCGTAATGACGGCATGCTCCCGCACCACGCTGGACTCGTGCTTCAAGCAGTCACTCACAGCCTGAATAGGCGAAGCAGTAACGGAGCTTTATTTCGTCGATTAAGGTTCGGTGCACAGCGCCCTAGCACCGGACCTCGATTGCAACAACATCTCCTTTGCCAGCCATTTTGAGCAGCGCCTGGCTGACCTTCCTGCACGGAAACCAACACAAGAAAGCTTCCAGGGCAGAGCGATCCATGCCGATTGTGCAAAGTTTGCCCAGCTGTCCATGGCCTTGTGTGGCGCGCATCAGAGGGCGGCGCGGCCAAAGCCTAGATCATGCATTTGCCGCAGATCGAAAACAACGCTGTAATTTGGGGCTGTGGGCAGGACCGTGGCGACAGCACGTATGGAACATGCATCGCCACGAGCACTTGCAAGAGCGCAAACTGCCTGTTGGCGTCGGCACGCACTCGCTGAACCGGTGATCCCCACTTGCATCCTGTATCATCCCGTCCTTGTCCAAGTCTGGATCTCTTTTCTGGATCAGACAGATCAACGCCGAGCGGAACGTACCCGCTGTTGCCGCAACAAGTTCCTGAACACTTCGAGCACACGAGCTTCTTGCCTTCTAACACAACGCCGGGACTCTATGAAACAGCAAAAACCACATTGGCACACGCACAAGCATACGCACACAAAGACACACTCTGGACAAGTTGAGCGCACTCTTGGTCGGATTTAGTTTTGCAAAGGTGCTGTATGTATCGTTGCAATGTTGGATGGCTGTTCACATAAACAGCTCAGCTTGTGGCAACCGTGCATGTGCGCATGTGGAGGCCCTCGGCGAACTGTAAGTTCAAGCCTATGCAAACACTGGCTGGCAAGTACTGCAAGCACTCTTGGAAGCAACAAGTAGTATGCACCATGCACAGCTGGAAATAACTATTATATTAATATATCACAGCCATCACTGTGCAGGTACGCCGAGTTGATCAGACTCGATATCCCATGACTGCGGTAGCTTCGTTGAGTGCGGTCTCACAGTCATGCCGCGCTCCGCTGCTGCTGAAATCGACAAGGAACGGCCGACCTAATGCATCATGCCAACGTCTAATGCGAATGTTGGAGGTGACCACCCTGAGTCCTTGACCGAGGACCGCTCACAAACACAGAGCCCATTGTTGGGGCGCAAGTGATGATCGCGCTGATGTAGCTCGGCTGGCACTCAATGTGTTTTGACTTGTCGCGGCGTGATACATGGCGCTGGCTGTAAGCAAGCGCATCAAGGTGCAAACTGGGTGGTGGGAAAGTCTCTTGCGTACAACCTTCGATATTGAAACAACAAAACTTGAATCAATTGCCAATGTGTAATATTTCTGTTTGCGCATGAGCATCTTGGTTCGGGGGGTGTGCACATGTACATGTTCACGTACTTTTGGGATTCTAGTGAGTCGGGTGGTAAAGACAATGGAGAGCTGCCATTCTTGTGAGACAAGGCATGTACGTACGTTGACGTACGCTGCTGTGCATGTCGTGGTGAGACTGTATGTCATGATTGCATCCAGCTGGTTTCGAGAGCTGCATTGTATCACGCGAAGTGCGCATCCACTTGTAACTCGGTGGCGTGACGGTGGCGTGTCTATGAGGTGCAGTGAGGCGATGGGTCACTTGTCGAACGCGGATATTATGCTGTAGATAGTCTGATAGTCTGCTTCCCGGGAGTAGCTCCGACCTTGGTAATGAAGGTCGCAGCCCCACACCTTGAATTGTAGGTGTGCTGCAAGGGGAGTTTCGAGAAACTTGCGTTGCTCGGGAGTGCTGGTTGATCACCACATGCCTCAGAGCTTGCCATGGCCTGGCTTGAGGAATGGGCCTGCGGACATGGCACTCTGAAAAGCGCAGCCACCTGTGCGTACTACCGTTAGCACAAGAGCTTCGACACTCGCGCCTGGAGCCTGGAGCGCGTGTGACCCTTCGTGTTGGCAGGCGGTTGATGCTGCCGTATCCATTCCTGAGTCATTCTGAACCAGACTCGCCACCAACGATTTCCATCTGTGCGCCATGCACAGCGCCATGTTTGTCCGTTGGGTGAACATGACGTTGTCATGTTCTGATGGCAGCGTGGATTTGAGCTGTTGCACAGGTTGGGTGCCTTGACTGGTAACGCTGACACTGCAGTGCAGCTCTGCAAGGTCAGCGATTTTTTGCCAGTGAAAAACTGCCGGCATCTTGATAGGCTTACACGTGATCCTCTTGTCTGTCCACGCTCAGATAGAATGCGCGGGTGTGGAGAAATGGGAAGTCCGACACGGTGGATGCGTCGAAGTAGGCAGTAATGTTGCTGTCGTTGTAGTATTGCTTGTGTGCTGCAGCTGCTGGCCCAGGGCAACTGGCATTGCACCTCCGGCCCTGAGTGCCGCTATCTTTCTTGTCTGCAGCGGCAGCAGCCCTTCACTGGCCCTGGGCAAAGCTTGCTCCGCAGCGTCAGTGACTTTGCTGAAACCGGAGATTCGGGGACTCCTGAGCCTCGGAGAATCGGGCCTCAGAGACTCTGCCGGCCTCGGACACTCCCGGAGACCCACTGGCGGCTGCGTGGCCTCCGTTGCCGTACTGGTAGCCGCCGGTTGCTGGAGCGGATGTCCGAAACACTGGACTCTGGGATCTTGTGTCTGGGACTCTGGGCTTCGATCCAGATGCAAGACTAAGCCTTGCTCACATCGAAGGTGCCATTCACTGCAACGAATGCCACGCGAAGGAAAGCCAAGTCCATCTTCACGGAGTTCTTCGGGTATTTGACGTTGTATCGTCAAGGCTTCTGTTGCGCAGAATCGTGGCGGCTGTTCCATCGGTGGCATATGAAGAACCCGGTGTAGGTCGTGGATGATTAAGTGTGAACGGATCATGGTGGGGTACTGTGTGTTGGATGTGACAAGTGTTGCAATCATGCGTGGTATCGGTGCAGAGTCGAGCAAGCCGTAGTGCGGTCGCTGATTCTCCTCATGATCCGAACGTCGGGTCTGAGGGTTGCGTCTGACGAACGGATTGAAGGCGCTGACGCAGAACTCATTGTCGAAACTTCTGACGTTGGTTCCTGCTATGAATCTGGGAACCTGCTCCACACAGCCTGCTTTCGGTGAGAAAAGGAAGCCAAAGCTGCACATCGAAGCGGCGCAGTTCCATGTTCAACTGGCCTTAGTGTTGTTGCCTTCTTGCCACAAGCAAATGGCTGTGGGATGAAAGTGATGCTACTGTAAAGATTGTTGTACAGCGGGCTGCGCTGCCACAAGCAAGCATGCATGTGACCCTTTGCACTGCCTGCGAACTGTCAACTCGGCCGGATGATGTCACTGCAAATCTACGGCATTGCTCCTGACGATAACTCCGATCACGTCAAGCTGCTGCTTGAGCAGCCCATGCTGCGTGATCAGCCTGCTGATGCCGCGACGCTATGGCCTCCGGTTGATTTAGCCGGATACCCAACTCTTGCCACGGTAGTAACGGGGACACGTGATGTCCGGCTTCCTGTGGCTCTTCTCGCACGCGTGACGGTGGGCTTGTTGGCGCTGTTGGTCTCGGGCGCCGCGGCAGTGCTCTTGTGCTATCCTCCAGGCCGCCGCAAGAGGGGAAGGCACGGGCTCCAAACGTAGATCGGAAATCTGCATCATGCCCTGGCTTCCGGAAGGGAACACCGGCACCGTAGCAGCATACCTTGGTTTTGCAAGGGATCCGAAAGAATGCAAGTCAGCGTCGCTACCCTGGATCTCTCCGATGGGTCTCCGCAGGGCAGTAAAGGAAGAGAAGCGGGCAGGGCGACCCAAGCAGCTCCGGAGCACCATAGAAGCCGACGAAAGGCAGAGGACAGGCCGGCACCCTCACTGTCCATGCACAGAGTAGGCACGCAGGCGCACGTGGTGGGGCCGTGGTGCCCGAGGAGGATCGGAATCCGGAGCCGCAGGTGAAGAAGGGGTTGGCAAAGGACCAAACAAATAGGTGAAGGCGAAGGCAAGGGACAGCGGAAGACAGCCACCAGGGCTACAGAAGCACCGATGGCAGGCGACAACGCACATATACACCCGTTCCGATCATTCAAGCAAGCCGTTCGCAGGGGACGGATGAGACTTTCAGGTTTGTTTGGGGTTCATTGGAATTTAAGGGCTTAAGATTGGGAGTTTGGTGTTTGGGCCTTATGATTTGGGCTTGGGATGTATGGTTAGGGGGACGGACGGTTGACGGTCTGGGGTCCAGCTGTCGGGGCTTAGAGACTGGCGTAGGGTAGACGTTAGGGCTGAAGGCTTGGCTTTGGGGTTTACTTAGCTTTGGTTTGGGTGGGGGTTAAGTCTTGCGGCTTCGGCTGAAAATTTGAATTCTTAAGATAAGAATCTGAAAACTACATTTTAGGCCGAGGTTTTTGAGTTTTTGGTATATGGTTGGGTTTCGGCTGTGCTGACCTTTAGAAACGAGTACCGAACATTGCCTCCCCTTCTCAAGATTCGTAGCAGCTACAGGATTTCATGGGTCTTGACTCTTGAGCTGCTCAGCTCCTTGCTCGCGATCGCTCGGCACGGAGCAGAAAGTGGTTGGTGGGGCCTTTCTTGCCCTGCACACTGTGGTGGGCCAGGCCTGGGGGCGCTTTGTGTTTCTGTTCTCCTGGGTAATCGGAGGCACGCATGGACGGTGAGCTCCGGGCGGAAAATAACGGCTACAGGATTTCGGTTTCTAAAGCCCCTGCCCCACCAGCTGCTGTCCAGCGAACCCCTCCTTCTGCCGACTCCCTCGGCTCCTATTTCGAAGTTGTGGATTTGCCTTCTCAGGCGGCGACCTACGGTGCTCTTCCGGAGCCCAACCCTTATTCCTTGCAGGTTGCCTTCACCTTTGCGTGCGCAAGAGTGTTCCAGGGCCCCCTAGGCCGAAAACGGTCTACGCCCGACTAGGCCTTGCCAACTGATGCTACTGTGTGGTTGCAGCAAAGGGCTTGATCGGCCCGTTGTGCTGGGCACTTTTGCGCAATATGCAAATATAGCATTGCGAATGAGTTTCGAAGTCTACAACTTGTGGCCTCAGCTTCTCGGCTTATCTGGCCTCAGTCCTCGTCGAAGCGAGATTCTGGCCCCTCAGCCTAGTTTAGGTCCCACTGCCATTCGTAGCTGTTAGCTGCGTCCTGGGAGTGTGTGCTGGATCTGTCAGCTGTGCCTTTCTGCGAAACCTCGGAAAGTGGCGGGATTTTGCTTTCGGCTGACAAGCCAACTTCTGAAGGAGACGGCAGCTGGGACAGGCAGGGGAGCCAGGCCCGACATCCGCCAACAGCGGCTCGTGAAGTAAAATTCGGACGAATTTTAGGCTTCCCGCGCCGCCTAAAGCTTCAGATGGGTCTTTGGGAAGTTCTGCCAAAGGTTCTCTCCTTTGTTCAGTGGGGGTCGAGCCACTCTTGGTTTGGGCGCTCTTGTCCCGCTCACTGTTCCGGATCCCTGGCTGGACCGGCCGGTGTCCGGTATGTCTGTGGCTCTGTGGCTGAGAGATCGCAGGTTTGCTGAAACTGTTGCAAAGCATAATGTGTAAGTGGTGGCACCCATGCTGATGCTTTAAATTGTGTCTAGAACGGCATTTGCACGGCCAGCTGCATTGTTACATGCATTTTTCTTGGCTGCCTGACGTGCATCTCTGCTGTCATTCAGAACCCTTCGTTCAAGACAAGTCCTTTCAAACTGTTCTGCTAGTTTCCCAATCATCAGCAAAATGGAGCGACGGCGGACACCCACAGACAAAACATACGTACAGCCAGACAGACAGAGAGACTGCCAGACCGACAGAGATGTATTTGTACACCCAACCACAGACTGCAGCCATGTTTTCTGAGCAAGACTCGGGCGAGGCAGCCAACAAACTGCTGAGTGCTGGTGCATCCAGGAAGGCCGCTCCATGCAGACGCGCGATCCGAAAGCCCTGCCAAAGACGTCCCAATCAAACGCGTGAGAAGACCCTTCCTGATCTCATGCATCAGCTTACATAAGCCCACCTGGTCAGCAAGCAGAACTGAGTCCATACTCCGGCACCAACAAATAATGCAGGCCCATTCGAGGCTCGGGATTTGATTGGATGCAAGGAGCTGGCTACTGTTTGTCACAGCTACTGCAAAATGATAGCACTCATTAGACTAAGCAGCTTCTCTTGACCAAGCCAAATGGCCATCGAAATGGTCAATCATGCTGAAAAACAAAAATTTCCAAAGGCGGCTGGACGCTAAGAGTGCAACTTTCCCGCTCAGCAGTGAAAGCCGCAACCTCACAATCGAGCAGATGCCCAAGGAACAAACGGATGCAGTCCGTGCAGAAGGACGGTAAAGCACTCACGGATCACAGGGCCCCACAGCTCCTCCGCGTCGGTGTTCGGAGATGCCCCTCTGGAAGATGACGGAGACTGAAGGCGACAGGCAGACAAAGCTAACATACAAGACCATTGACAGAAGTTCGCGTGTGAAGCACAAGCCATCAGACACTGGCACCAAAGAAACGAAACCTCCATGCCTCATCAATCGATCTGTGACGCAACCCCCACCTCACAAACACTATAACGATAAAAGCCATTACTATCCTAATCATCAATACGGCCTGTACTGTACTGGTTTCGTGTCAACAGATGTAGCAACAGAGTCCACATCTGTATTTGCGCTGCGCGTTTGTCTGAATCGCTGCCAGATGCGACTTTGTAAAACTCGCCGTCAACGACCCAGGCGTATCCCGCACCAAAAAAGAGCCCTTGGACCGAAACTATGACCCAGCCTCGATTGAGCGTCCAGGCCACTCGAAACACGGACTGGTGACAGACGTTTGCAAGACCTGCAAGTTTGCCAGCGAAATATGTTCCAATATGTCATGCAAGACCGTAGCCCGGAACATTTTGGCGGCTTGTAGCCATGTGTAGCAACGATGCCGCTGCACAAGGATGTTCCATTCCTTCTTTCGGAATCCTTCGACACTTTGTCGACCCTGTCATACTATGAGTATCTATGAATGACAAGTCATGCCTTGTCCCCAACTTCCCTGGCGCCCGCGCCGCCGGCGTGGCGAGCCATGCCAGCTGCACGCACTGCACCTTCGGGTCGCATGCTTCAGACGTGCAGAGTGCACTTCCACTGACCACTGCCGAAGGCCGATGAGCCTCTGATCTGCAACCACGGCTTTGACTTCGCAGCGTGGCAACCTTCGAGGCAATGCGGCTCAGACTGCAAACCACAACCACGGACGAGGAGACCCTGTCCTTGTCCAGCTCGCGTCGGACTTGTGCCGGTGGCAGAGGCCTGAAGGAGGAAGTCCATAATCAGGCAGCATCCGAAGCACACAAGATGCTAATAGTCAAGAGGGCTGTGCAGGCCTTGAGTGGCCAGACTTTTTCAACTACTCTTGCAGACGCTCCGAGATGTTGCGATCAACGGTGTGGCTCACGACTCCGCAGCCCTGAGCCCTAGTAACAAGACAACATTGGTGCTGCGAGAATCGTGAGCCTCATTGACTCAGATTCAACGTGATTCAACACAAGGCCTGATTGGGCGGCTTCTTGCATTTGTCAGGATGTGTCACAGACCGTCGCCGTCCAAACACCCACACAAGACTTTTCAGAGTTTCATCGCGTTTCGTGCCTGAAGCACATGTGAATCTGCTGCCATGTTGCGACTTGCACCGCAATCAATGGAATTGCATGCCGTGCCTGTGTACCGCTGTGGCGACCGTCGTGCCCTGGTCACATTGCCAAAAGGGCCTTCGCATCCGGAAATTGTAACGTGCAGGCAGAAAGCTGGAGATTCCCGGCCACTTCGGGCCATCTTGTGCGAGCATGGAACCCGTTCGAAACTAAAGCGTGGCGTTTCGACTTTATTGCCTGTCACCCTGCTCTCCTTGTCCCTCCATCACCCGCACCGCAAATATGAAACAACCATCGCCCGCACCATCACGAAGGAGAAGGAGAGCCTGTGCATGCCCAGTGCATCTCTAAGTCTCTAAGACTCTAAGGCCTTCGCCACTTTCGCACAGCCGATGAGATGGCAGGAAAAGGACAAGTGGACTTGCGATGGTTTTGCCAAAAAACAAACGTGCGGTTGCACCTGTGGCTTTTGGGTGGACATCCGCGCCTTTTGCCTTGGTTTTTCTCTGTTTGGCCGTCTACGCCTATCTGAAAGGCCTTCGATGGCAGTGAAACTATTGCTGCACTGCTACATACACAACTCACAAGCATGTCCTATTTCCAATTTCTTGGGCCATAGGCACAGCTTCCAACTCCAACAAGTCGAAACTTTGCCGTTGCTTCTCTGAAGGCCTCCCCACCCTTGGCGAAAACATCCTGTAGCTATAGCTGGCTCCGAACTGGCTGCTCGGCCTTGGTATCCACCATGGCTGCAACATGGAGATGGCTGCAAATAGACGAGGCTCCGAGGTATCAAGTGAAGTGACCGCTCCGGACTTTCTTCCAAGCCCTAGAAACCTCATCAAATCATGCAAGGGTGGGCACTGGCTCACTTGCGCCGCTTTGTTACTAGTAGATTCACGACAACGGCTACAGATGGCTACAGAACTTCAAGCCCAGTGCGGCAGAGAAAGCCAGGGGTTGGTCGACTCGAGCACGATGTTCGGCACAGCAGGCGAATCTTGACGGATCCACGGATCTCATACATGCGCTGCGTGGTTGTGCGCATTGAGATTTGCATACTTCCGGAAGCTTCTGGACGATACAGCAAGTCGTGCAAAGGGCAGCAGAAGACCTTCAGCATCATGGTTCACCCCTCCGACATAGCACAAAGCGCACTGACACTCAAACAGCTACTCAAATTACGGCCCTCAGCTCTACATGACAGTGTGCACGTGAAACTTTGGCCTTCGACTTGAACACCTCGAGTTCCTCTGGCCAAATGACACCGAAAGACATGTTGAATGCTCATAGCACCTGTTGAACACCTACAAGCGATACTTTCTGCCGGAACACTTCGTTGCAACTTTGGCGCCATCAAACCTGATATTGAGTGCTTCTGTTAGATTTTTCAAGCATAATAGCGTTGCAGCATGACCGTTGGACAACCGCACAAACTCCAGAAGAGCCAGCTTTTCTGGAAAAAGGTCGACGAACCCTGCTACGACTGCTCGATCGCTCTCTTTTTCAGCAGATCTCACAGCTCTTTGCTCAAGCGTACCGCCAGCCGATCTCGATAGAGTTCTTCGCAAACCACCTTCCAGGCACAACTTCGACGACCCTCCAAATCGACAGAAAAGAGGGCCACATTGACGATAACAACTGCGGGAGTGACTGTGGTGGAAGACTGCATATTATCATCATGCATCTCTACTTTCAAAAAGTCTGTACTGCTATATCAATCCGCAGCAGCTGCCTCAGTCTCACCTTATCACTACCCCTTATCACTACCTTTTGGAAAAGGTTGCTATCTGTTGCATTCTGTCTGCTCCGTGGGTGCAGATGCCTAGTCCTGTTCCGGTGTCGCTTTGCATGTTGGCTTCTCACATACAAGTGCATCAGTCGGTCGAGACACACATCAGTAGCATCACGACGCATCCAAAGCAAGCATTCCCCATGTACACACTCGATTTCACGAGACACCGCTCGAGACACGCATAAGTGATCATCAATGACATCACAGCCAAAACCAGCCAGCCGATGTATGCCCATGTAGGCCCTCGGCTCCACAAGCAACGGCTCGAGACACACAGCAATGGCATCACAACATATCAAAACCAGCCATTCCCCCATGCAGACGCTCGTTTCCACATGGAACAACACCCGCGTGTGGAAAGCAATGGCATTGCCAGCATTGCGGGAAACAGCTTGAAGCACATCGCCTTCGTTCCACAGGAACTGCGCGAACAGGCGCCCTGCAGTTAGCGGTAGCGTTGAATCTGAGAACTCGCCTGGGGAAGAAAACACTCCTCCGAACAATCCCAAATCAACGCCAACGACGGCGGACGAACTGCAGTGATCACCGACCTATCGCAACTTTGGTTTGCTTGTCTTCTCTTAATCGCCAGTGCATGTGTGTCAGCGAATGACTGACTAGCTGGACGAAGTGGAATGTGCAGCAAGCCTCGCCCTAAACACCGTTTCTTCCCGTTTCTTCGGGGGGGGGGGGCAAGCCTCATTGATTGCCGCCTCCATGGCGAAAGCCCCGGCAAAGCGGGCTTAAGGACAAGACTTGTGCCATCCTCTTTGATGTTTCTTTCTGTGACGAGGCGGAGCAGTTCCCTTTCAAAGCACATGACCTCTGCGTTGGGTTGTTCCCGATGTTGTGCTAAGGACTGCTGCCAGCAAAGCATGCGCCTCAAAGCCCAGGCGCTTGTAAAAGTTCAGCGCAGCTTGATTGCCGGACTCCACCTCTGCGAAGGTGCACACACTGCTGGCAAACGAACCGGCAAATCTGTGGAAAACTAGGCGTTGTCGGCTCAAGTCGTAGTTCGGATCAAGATGCATGCATCCAAAGCTGCCGGGCTCCACGGAGTCTGGACTTTGCAGCACACCAACAGATAATCTGCGTTGCAACGCCGCTTCGTCGGGCTTCCGGTTGCACCACCAAGTTTTGGACCTCACAGCACACGTCGCCATGCTTTTGGCGATTCATACCGCCGACAGCCTGGCATACTGCAGCCGACGGGCATAGCCGTCTTTCTTGACTTGTGCCATTCCCAGAACACCATCCCTGCTTGTTGCAATGGCCGTAAGTGGAGCATCCGAAGACAAAGAGGAGTAGACCCGCCTGACTCGAGCACCCTGCTCCGAAAAGATGGGTCAACATGTTGCAGTTCTTTGCAGATTGGCAGTCGGGTCGCATAAATCCCAGGCCCAAGAAAGGGTTGACATCGCTCTCAGCTTGGTTGCGCCCTTCGAACTCGGCAGCATCCTGCTGGCTCAGAAGTTGAGAGGCGCCCCACACATCACCCATCCTCATTTCGCGGGATCATGAGGCAATTGCTGGAGCTCTACAACTGAGGCATCCCTGCAGTCCGGGCTCGATGTTGCCTCTTTCACATCGAACTCCTGTATGGTCTCGTCGGACACCTCTGGCAAAACGAAAGGTGGAATGCAAAACCGATGCATCTCGATGCCTGGAACTGCTTCATCAACTCAGCTTCCCAGCCGGGCGTCTCGCCTGGGTTCTTCCAGTGGAAGCTTGCCCTACTGTAATCCTGAACCACTTCTGCATGCTTCTGCTGCCTGACATGTTCCGACGGCAAAGGTAATGTCAGCCATGAGTAGCAGCTCACTCGCTCGTTTTGACCGCAAACATGCGGCTTGCACATGTGGTTCAATCCTAGCACTTGGAAATCAAATTGAAACACAAGCTGCCTCAACCGCTCTGCTTTGAGGCGCCCTCCTACCACGCACACACTAGAGACTAGACAGACCAAGATCGACTGCGAGTTCTAAGATTCATGCACTTCCTCCATGGAGGGGATTACGCAACTCGCATCTTCTACCTTTGCGCGCAGCAGGCCGTCCCTTATGAAGCAGCCTTTTCTGCAGCGCATGTATCTATCGACAAGCAAGGGACCAATCAATGATGGCATCATGAGCAAATTCCAGATAATGTCATGGAGAATCACATGGCCTCGCTACATACCAACGGACAGGACAACTTCGGTTGCTGGTCCCTGCAGCAGCTGGGGTTGCGTCCTCGCTCGCCGGAGGAACTCATTCCGAATTCATAAGCTTCCGGGCACTTTCATTCCAAAACGCATGCCCACGCAAAGATCATGATGAAGCTGGAAAACATGAGATCTCTGCAGGAAGAATCCCTTCAGGACATAGTTTGCCTAAGTGGGTTAAGTAACCCTTCGTGATGGCAAGCGCATCAACAACGCGAATGCAACGCTCGGAACAAATTCTTCAAGGTGCTGCATGGGTGGTGGCATTCGCGACAGCACTCGCAATCTCCTGGCAGCCAGACTCAACCAGAGATCGCGCCGCTCCTTTCTACCTTTGACTAAGTTTGTTTTTACCCCGTTGTTTTGACGGGTAGCGCTCCTTTCCTGTGAAGCTTTCGCTTTCGACAGCCCTTTTGGGCTTGCCACACAGCATTCCTTCTGTCGTACACAGGGTTTGGAACTCGCTGCTCTTTGTAGGTGCAGTGTTTGCCACGTTATGCCGCTTTTCGGGCTTCGGGTGTTGCCCATTCTTTTTGCAGCTCAAGGTTCTGCCAAACGGCTCAATTTATGCATTCGCCGATGTCCCGTGAAAACCGGTCAAGCTTGGACGGGACTTCTGAAACCTTCTGAAGCTCTTTGATAAAACCTTCACACTTCGCCTGAGCCAGGCCCTCGGACCACGGCCAGAGCCACATCCAGCCCGGAAAGAGATGCTTTCCGCCCAGGTCGTCACCTGACACCAACAAACATTCATTGATCAAAGATGTGTCGCGGCTGAGTGGGGACAGCGAGAGGAGCAGCTCTGGTTTACCTATCTGGATTCCGGACAAGTCGCAACGACATAACAGCATTCGCACCAAGACATCAGGACAGACCATGAACTTCTACCTCAGCGACGCCTCTTACAGTACGAAGCACTGATCCCGACTAGCAAGAACAGATCGCACGTACTTTGAGCGATGTCGAGTCTGCCTATGCCCCACAAGTGTTGTCTGCAATTGTCTGCACCTCTCTCACGCAGGTGTCGGCAAGCCCTGGCCTGTAAGAGCACGGGACAAATGCTGAGAAGCAGAACCTAGGTTGCACGAGAACACCGGGTGTTCCTGCAAGTTGCTCCCTCCAGCGACTGTGTGCCGCAAAGCCACGAACAGCCATACACTTCTCTGAATGGTTCAAGCCGACGTTCAGCAAAGACATCGAAGCCTCACGACGAGCTCTGCACGGGACAAAGGGAAGGGAGAAAAGGAGCCGAGGCCGAGCTCTGCCTTCGAGAAGAACTCCAGGCACTCCTCGGCCGAGGGCCGCTTCCAGGCTTCCTTGGAAAGCATCCGCGAAAGCATCCGCCGTAGGCCCTGACACAGGGGGCAGGGGGCGCCCGCGCCTTTCAGAACTCATTCGTTCCCGTCTCCACCCCCCACCCACCGCCCCCGGACGCCTGTCCCGTGACCTCCTGCGGCAAGCGGACCTTCCGGTGTAAGGTGTTGGCGACCATGAGGTCTTGGCTCTCGGACCAAAAGGGCATCGTTCTGCAGAGCAAGGCATAAAGGAAGACGCCAGCCGCAAAGATGTCCACTGCGAAATCGTACTTGTCGCCTCACAAGGCTCTCCCCCATCTTCAACCTCTCACAGTCAAAGACAAACACTGAGCTTGCAGGAGAGTTTCCTCGAAGAAGCTCCGGGGCAGCATATCCCGGTGTGCCAGCAGTTGTCTGCACTTCATCACCATTGTCACACGCAACAGCTATGCTGAAGTCGATAAGAAGCGCCCGCGAGTCCTGACAAAGGACCACGTTTTCCTTGGCCGAGCACTCTCAAACACGCTGCACACAAGGATGGGCACTCTCAAACACATTGCGGGGCTAAGGAACGGTGGACACCTCTACAGCAAAACATCCGGAAGTTGGGGCTGCTACCTCTGCTGTCTTTGAAGCGTCTAGCTACGTCGATCCATCAAGCAACCCGCGCTGCTGCGCGAAACCGGCCAAACAGGAGGCCATGTGCCGCCCATCCTAGGCTCGAGAATCCACACCGCCTTCCCGGCTCTTGTGCGCTTTGCTGATCCGGGATCCTCTGCAGCACTTCTTCCTTGCAAACTCTTCAGGCGTTCCAATTCATGTCTTCAGCCGCAGCCGCCTGATGCTCTTCAGGTAGACTTCATAAACCGGCGCCCGGGCGCCCGCAGGCGATCATCCCTGACTCCATTGTAATCTAGCTGTCGTCCGCCCGAAGGAGGCACAAGTCACAAATGTACCAAAACATTGCAAGCGCATCGCAGCACCGTTCAGGTTTAATTTTGTTTTCGGTGCATCGGAGAGCGCCTGGAACGTTTACCGCAAATCCCTGCCGGTACAAATGCTGAATGAAAGCATGGAAGGAAATCAAGCTGTGGCTTCTCGACACACTTATCAAGGTGGAATGGATTCAAGGTGACTTGTGGCTTCAGCTTCAGATTTTGGTGGACGAAACGGTTAACATCGGTTAAACCACGAGTAGCCTCGTGCAAACTACCGCAGTGACTGAGGAGTGTATACAAACTTTGACACTGGGACCGCGAAACAAGCACCACCAAGACTCGTTCCAGGATAAGATGTTGTATGGGGACAGTGGGAGCTCTGAACTCTCGAAACTTTGCCTTTCGAAGCTGGGGCAGCGACCGTTTCATGACTTGGAATCGGAGTACCTACATAAGTTCGGCAGCGCAAGAAACCATAAACCCTTGTCAGCTACACGGATTCTCGATTCTATGCCTTCCATTGCCTTCCCTGCGGCATGCTTGAAAAGCTTTGGCCATTGTATGCCCATGGCACAAACCCAATTGTACATCCAAGGCCCGAACCCTATCCCACCCAGAACAAGGACTTCAACAGCCGAGATGCAAGCTTCACATCGCGATGGATGATACGTAAGCCGTGCAGATGAGTTAACGCAGACGTAAGACTGATCATTATCTGCATTGCTCGCTCCCGGGAAACTGCCTCAGGTCAGATTTTAAACATACCGTCGAACAGAGGTTGCAGAGTGTTACACACTGCGACTTCGCTCCTTTTCGTAAGCTGCCGGCTCCACTTTCGAGCAAGGCAGCCACATCGCCAACGGCTCCAAGCTCCATTACCAAGACATAGCAGGTGCTGGAGTTGAAGGAGTCCGTCGGGGACGAAAACCTCTTCAAGCTTTAGACTTAGACGTGTGCCTGAGGGCTGCTTCCACGGTCTCACGAGGAAAACTGTTTGATGCCGCGGCGCACACCGAACAGAGATGCTATGTTAGGATGGTGGTGAGAACGAAGCAGGAAGGCTACCTCCCTGCTGACTGAGTCGGCAGTACTGTCATCTGCCATGACCTGTCGCGCGAAGAGCGATGCTCCAACTGCCATCGGGTACAGCAGTATCACTTCGCCTTCAAGGCAACCCTTTCCGTCTCGATGTCGACAGCCTCATGCACGGGGGCATCGATTGGTAAGTAAGGGAGTTGCCAGCTCACAATACTTCCGACCCTCACAGTCTCGAGTGCCGCGCATCATCCCGCGAACGGCTGCTGCCAACGAACACCTTCCCATGTACGCCTCATGCGCATAGTTCGATGCTGCTTGAAGCGGATGCACCAGAGTGTTGGGGTGGCCCTATGTCTGCGCGCGCAGCTTCCACTTAGGCTTCATAACACAGCTCACACGGGGTGTTTGCAGGAAACCGAACTTGCACCAGGCCTTGTCCACAGCAAACCTGCGAATTCTCGAAACATGCGTTCAGGTCCCATCGCACGGATCCACGTCGGCTGAGATCGAAAAGGAAATTCTGCAAGCCAGTCGGCGAAAAGTTCACACAGAGCACCCAGACCTTACACGAGAGTTGCTGGCAGGAATTGTCGACATGTCTGGAAACACAGTATCGTTGTGTCACATAATCCGTCAAGACGGGCAGCTTGTAAAGCGGCGGCAGGCATGCTTGCAAGAAGCCGGGGAACTAGGAGAACGACATGAGAAGCATCGTGCTTGAGTTCAGCATCGCCAGATATCTGAACAGCTTGATGAAGTAGATCCGACAGAAGGAGAGGGATGCTTACAGTCTGCGTATTGTCCAGGCTCTCCCATGCAAGGGATGATTCATTCAAACGCAGTGCTCCTCGCCTGACATCTAGAAGCAACAACGGACACGCAGCTGTCTGTCATCGTGACAGCACGTGGGAAGTGACGCAAATTACCGCTCCCGTCAGCATACCTACATTCTCATAGCGGCTCTACAAAGCATTCCGAGTCTACCTACTCCAACTTAGCCTCTACCAGCAGGAAGTGGGCAGTCTTTCAATCTTATGTAGTCGTCCCATGCTGTTCATGATGACACCGACGAAACCATTGCTAGCATGACCAACACGTCAATAGACAGATGGCAGCCTCTCTGACACACCTTTCAGGTCACGACTTGCTAATTGACTTTCATGACACTTGAAACTTTGTTTCATTCGATTGAATCGGCTTTGACTTCCTTCCAAATACACATCCGATACCACATGGGGTTAGCAAGGCTTCTGGCCCGGGTTCGTCCTTCGTTGGACGTGGGACCGTTCCCTGCGAACGTTCCTTCGGTTTCTCGACCAGTCAAGACTAAAGAAACTAAATTGAAGGCATGTCAAGGCACCACGGAAGAATGTCAACTCCTTTACAGCGTGACAACCCCGTGCTCAATTTCTGAGTTCATGTTCCTCTATACTACAGTCCACACCTGCAAGAGCAGAGGTGCTCACGAAGACACTGGCTGATCTGATTGATTGCCAACGTCCCTCCTCAGACTTGCATGCCGCTCCTTATGCCCCGGAAAAGCCGACAGCAAGAGAATTACAAACACTGCATCCATCTGAATCCTTACATCTCAGGTCCCTGGTGCCTTTGTGCTTCTTCGCGTGCTAGTGCCAGTGGCTGCCCACAGGCTCGAGAATCAAGGTCACTGCCCGCTGCAGCTCTGTGCAGCAGATTCTGTAAAGTTGTATGACGTCCTGAGACCACACTGTAGGGAAGTCGAGCTACGCTTACGAAGCCATGCATCCATGTGTGGAACATGTCCTGTGCCGCTGGCGTCCAGAGAAACGGGACGTGGTGAAGCAATGCCCCCTCCGTGCACAGGATGCAGCCAGGTGGACAGCTGCATGTGGGCGGAGGTGCTACACTACAAAGCAGCTCAAGTTCCCACTGTAGCGTCGCATGCTCTGCCAGATTTGGTAGCTGTGATGTCTCTTTTGCATGGTTAATGCAACTGTAACATGCCGAAAGGTTCAGTTTATGGCTCCAGTATCATTATGACAGCTCAGGTACATAACGCTGTGAAGAATCGCGTATTAAGCTGCACAAGCAAGCAAACAGATGAGCTGACTGGTGCCACTACAGGAACTTGCCTTCTGTAAACCTCCTTTCAACACGGCAATACCGTCACCACCTGACTTGGCGGACACGGCGGACATGTGCCTGAAGCTTTCTGCTGCCCACGAGGACACATCCGACGAGCCACGGACGGCCCTCGGCGTTGCCGAGTTCTCTCTCTGTACAGATTTCTGCCCTTACGGGTCAAACAATGCTTGCGTCCCCCGGTCCCGCCCAACGGCAGTCCGAAGTCCAAGCCTGTACAGTCAATGCACACACAGCTGTAAGCGTAGCTGAATGCTCTTTACACAGTGCTTAAACAAGTCTTGCGTGTGTCTTGCGCGCTGGAGGTGCCGGGATGCCATGCATAGCCCGCAGGAGCCCGACTTCGCATATTTCAGAAGCATATTAGGCATAAGCACGCGATGTTGTTGTAGCATCCTGCGGGAACCCAGCAAGCCGACGCTGTACTTTCGAGAGTCTGCAAACACCGACCTGTCTCCAACCCAACACGGAGAAGCAATAAGGTCTCGCAGACCAAATAACAGGACACGAGCTGCTAGTGAGCGTTCACAGTCAGGAGCTGATGAGTCCCGAAAACATGCAGTCGCTGAAAGCAGAATGTCTGCAACACATATTCCTCGGACGGCTTGGCTATCAGAGGCGGCTTCTGCCCTGCGATGCCCTGCTTGCCAAGACTCGAGCACATGTGCTGCAACTCCTTTCGGCTCATGTGATCCGCAACGACCTGTCGCTGTCTCTCGCGGTATCACGGACGCTTCCTGACCTGCACGGCGACAAGTTTGATAGCCCGTGAGACCACTTGCATGCTCACTCTGCAGGATCCTTGAATGCCTGGAATGGATGTGTAGGTGTCAAACAACGGCACAAGACCATCGGCGGCTAACACCCTCTTTGACTGAATGCACACCTCAGCCGACAGTCGCGAGACTATACAAAGGGCCTCTCCTGGCATGCACACACACACACGGACAAAGTGAAGCAAGACATTTGTCACAGTGAACCGAAGCTGAGCTGCCGGATTCTGACGAACATCCGCTGACAATGACCAGAATGAGACGAAGGCTTCTCGTGCCTTTGTCGTCTCAACAAGGCTTCGGTTACATCGACAGGACAAATTCACCAAAGCCCACGACCGAGAAGCGCCGGGAAGGTTCCTTACTCAGCATTCCTGCAGGCAGCATGTCAGAAGAACTGATCTTGCTGTGTGTCATGTGGCACCCAATTCCTCGGAGAAGTGGTCGAACTCCAAGCTCATCACGATTTGCGAGGAACGTGAAGGCAAGCTGCATGTCACATCTCAAAGAGCTGGCCAGAATCTCCTCAGCAAGGATCTGCTTGTCGGGCATGTACTCTGCTCGGGAAATCAACTCAGCTGCACAAAGAAACAGACATGCTTTGCAGCAGAGCCTTCGCCCCTTGGCCAGAGAAGGGCAAGCGCCTTGACAGAAGCACGAACCTGGACAAGATCGGGAAGCTGAATCCAGCTGCAGACTCGCACTGTGCTGTATTGAAGTTGTGGTAAGATCTGTGCAAACTAGCTGCCACAGAACACCGGCGGAAAACACATCCACTCCTTCGTCATAGGGCAGTCCCTCGATAATTTCTGGAGCGACATATCCTGCATGTAGCCAAAACGCAGAAACGCTTTCCTGATGCAATGGCTGACGCAGCAGAACTTGTTGCCAAGTTTTGTCCTGGCGTACCAGCACACGTTCGCAGGGCCACAGCATCATCCAAAGATGCTGCAATGCTGAAGTCGATGAGCACCGCGCGCATGTCAGCATGGAGGACAACATTTTCCTTGCTCGCAATCAGGAGGGTAAGGCTGCACCCTTTACAAGCGTGCATGGAAAAGCAAGCAAATTCTACCCGGGATCAGGCTTCACATCCCGATGAACTACACGTCGGTCGTGCAGGAAGGCAAGAGCTGAGGTCACACCAACCATAATCTGGATCCCTCTGCACCAAGATACTGCCTCAACAGCAATGCCATCAGTGGCTACAAACATGAACAACATGCGTAGTTTCATGAGAGAAACTCCGCTTCCGATAAGATCCGCCACATCCCCCCGAACACCAAGCTCCATGACCTGAGCCGCAAGAAAAGGCAACACAAAATGCTTCGTCGGAGCACAAAAAGCTTTCAGCCTGACATCAGCAACGGCCCAGTCAGTGAATTGCAGGACAGATGGGCACGAAGACAGAAAGAAACACACTTCCAGAACTCGATTTCCATCAAGCGTCAGACCTTGCTCACTAAAGTACAACAGTAGCTCACACCTGCACCTCACAGCATCAATGCAGCGGCTTGTCTGTCTAAGCTAGTGGAGGTCCTTAGCCTTGCACCACCCGGTTTCTCGGTTTCACCCCTGCACACAGCAAGCAGTAATTCTGGAAACTTTTCAGCAGGCAAGTTCATGCTGAACATCCGTGGCACGCGCATCGAAGCAGCTCACGAAAGGATCGCAACTTTGAACATCATGAGCGTCCATCTCGGAGCGTGACACAGGCGAAAAATAATAGTAACACGATACAGACATATACAGACAAACAGGCGGGCAAACATGCTCGCATACGCTCGGAACAACGGCACGTGTCAACACTAATATGAACCGAAAAAGTTGTGAAACCCGGGTGGTGTGAACACACCGTCGGTTGGACCTTCCTTCCGCATGCCCACAGCCCCGCGGAGTTCTGCGAATCGAAACGTGCTTACAGCACCTACATACCAATGCCAACACACCCGTGACGCAGTGAATATGCAACACGTCAGCGCATGTGACTTCTGCATGGATGCTTGGACACCGGGTGAAACTCGCACGAGCACCTCGACATGCAGGCAGACACGCGAAAGCTGATCAACAGTCAAAAGAACGAACCCCAGTACAAGTCTCTAAACACACATGAACATCGACGCAAAAGACTAACATGTCAGAACCAATGAACGAACCTCAACAAGACTGCCGGGCATTCACAAGTCGAATCTCGATGTTGGCTGCAACACCCCAGCGCTGTTAGCTCCAACACTCAACTCGAAGGTACGAGTACAGGTCGCTGTTATTCGCCTCGCGGTCAGAGATTCGCTCAGAATCCGGGGCCATGACCTCCACCCTTCCTTCCTGTGAACTCATTGACCGGCTTCCAGGCACGATTGTGCACTGTATCGCAATTTCAAATCCTTCACTGGATGTCGCGTAGGTGTGGGCATCTGACGCACATTTCCTCACCGCTCCCCTGCCCCCGCCCTCCCACCCCCTGCCCCCTCGCCCCCACCCCCCCCCCCCCTTGTCCTTCCTTCTCCGTTCCTTTTTCTGCTTCTGCGGCCTTGCCGATAAGGCTCTGCAACTAAGAGCAAAAGTGAATAGCTTCACTGGCATAGCAATAGCCGGAGGAAGAAATACCATGCCCGCTGTCATGTCAGCGTGCTGCTTGCTGCATGCACAAAGGTGTTCCATGCATTCTATGCACACATGCCCGCAAAGTCTGAGATGCCTGCAAGTGCAAGTGTTGAATCATCGCAGGCTTTTTCTGAATAGTGGAACCTTGACATCTGCACGAGGCCACTCAGACGTGTCATCGCTTTTCGCTCGCATGCAGGGATAGCGGCGCTCCCAGCAGGGACACGATGTTCGGATGCTCGTGGAACTGAGACATGAGTCGAACCTCCCTTCTTGCACAGGCCTCATCCGAATGCATCACCTTCAGAGTTGCGGTCTTCCAAGAACGAAGCTTATTTCAGGGAACGTTAGGTGTCTAGTGGTCTAGTGAGCATTCTTGCTGAATAGAGCCTTGATGGCGACTTTGCGGGATCGAACCTGCTCCAACTTCCGCTTCGGCAAGGGCACCTCCAGTGTGTCAGGGTCCGAGGGATTCAATTCATGGAGTTCAATCGAAAATAATTTACAACGGATCCTGCAACTTCCCATACTAGGAACGTCCAGGATCAAACTCCTGTCCCAGGACTTGAAGCACCTTCGACACTCCGACGAAGACACTGCCATGGAGGCCTACCAGGCTTTGCGGCTTTGCGCTTGAAAGCACCTGCATGCACCTATGCCTCATGGCCTCGTCCACAGGGTTTCAATGCGTTGTAGTTTTCGGACAAATTCCATCGCACAGCTCCGCGTTCGCCCATGTGTTCCAAGCAGTCCTGCAAACTGTCGGGACGGAAACGTCCACAAATCAGCCAGACCTCAGCACTCAGCACTGCTGCTTTTGCTTCTCTGTCTTCACCACTAGCCGTGATTTGTCGGATCTATCGCCTTGAACACTGCTGTGTATCGCGAAGTGAACTGCATCTTGTAGAGTTTTGTGAGCTCTGTTGTGGCTACTGCGAAGCAGCAAGTGGGCATCTATCGATCGCTGCCAAAGTAGCCGGACGGTAAGGATCTGATTCAGGAGCTTCGAGAGCAATGAGCAGAACATGTGTGGGCCCATCATCTGGCTGCATACGGGTGCCGGCACAGATAACGTCTGAAAACTCCAAGCGAATCAGGAGGCTGTTTGACTTCCATGTGCTGACATTGATCGCTGCATGATCAGCTTGATCCTGGTTGCATTGACACAAATCAGAAGATGAAACAGTTCCCTCAACAACACAAAGATGCAGCTGTGCCAAAACGCAAGTAAACCCTGTGCTAGAGCCTGGCACTGGATCCCGCGCTTGGTCAAAAGCAAGGGCATTGGCTTCGAATGCGGTAGTTGGCCAATGCCGCTGGCAGCTTCTTCCAAGACGTGTTGAAGGCCCTCATGACCTGCCGAATCTGCACGTGAGCTTCAGCCCTGTTCTGCCTTCTGCCCTCTCCCCCGAGCCTTCCTTTTTGGCAACTTGCAAGGGATATTGTGCAGGAGTCCCGTGCACGGGATGCAACCAGCAGTGCTCGGACCAGTCTGCGAACAACGCCGATTTCTGTGCATGTGTTGCCATTCTACCTTCGCTCAGCCTTTGAGCCCGAAACACTTTCGACGAAGGCTCTCTACGATAAGCATCCCAACAGAAACATGGTTGCGACACTTAAAAGACCCTGGCGACGTGTCATGTCTTCCACGGCCTTCTTGCGAAGCTCCTGCTGCAGCCACCAGATACATGTCTCAGCTCCGATCTTCTTGCGCAGTCTGAGAATGATTGAAACATCTGCCTCCATTATCGCTTTTCCTCGCAAGAACTTGTCGTCGCCGTTCGACTGCAAGGCATTGCCACGCGCATGCGTCAGCAAAACCATCGACGCTCAATGAAACCCTGAGCTCTCAGCACATGCTTTGGCTGATCCTTGTTTGCGCGAGTTTGCAAAGCTACCACCACGAACACAGCACCTTCCAGCGTCCTGCCTCTTGACCTTCGGCAGTGTTGTCTACATACCTCACACACAGCAGCAGTCTAGTTCCAAACAACACCTGCACACAAGAACAACGCGCAAAAGTCAGGATGGATGCGTTAAGAGGCTTGGTTTGCGGGTAGCACGACGAATGCCAAACCTTCCAATCAACGCAAACGTTGTGTTCGTGGCTACACATGCAGGAAGACCTCCCCAAAGAGGCAACCGTCCAAGTCTGGATCGTGTGCCAGGATGAACACAAGCTCCGTTGCGAAAGTAATTTATGCCGAATCCTGCAGGATGGACTGAATCTTCACATCAATGCACAGGACATACTCAGTGTGTGGTCATCGTAATCTCTACCCTGGCACGTTTGCCCTAATCCTCTGCCTGCAGAACCGGATTTCCATGAAGCCGGCACCGTGATAGCAGGGACGGAAAGGGACATAACTTACCGACAAGCTGCAACATGTACACTCAAAGGGTCATCTCCGTTCCGTCAACATGCTGGGAATATTAATGAACAGATGTGCGAAAACTCTGAAACCATGGACACTTGGTTCCGCTTGCACCGGCACATCACTGACTGCTCGGCAATGACCAACATGGGATCAACGATGTGTGCGCTTTGCAACGAGCTCGAACATTGGCAAAATGGAATGGACCTGTCATGTCGCTTTGTCAACACGGTGAAAACTTCCCAATGCGCAATCACATGCACCATGTCGTTGAACGCACATGCCTGAACGAAAAATGAAAGTGAGCCACATGCGCATCGTTAATCCAGCGAAAACTCATGTAAGCGCAAAGCATTTAAGGGCACAGTTCATTTTCCTAGCTAAGTTCACGCATCCGTGTTTTGTTTGATTCCGCTCCGCGCGGTCGAAACGGTCAGAAGTTCCCACGAAGTCCCCACTATTTTCTCCTCATCTTCATCCCCCAGAGCCTCGGGCCTCAAAGTACCAGACACCTGACCCGCCCAGGGGCACAGTTGTGAAATTTTATGTCCTCTATTGAATTTCACTTCGGGCGTTAACAGGCAACCTTCATCCCGGATGTTGCTTGGAACCCTTCCTGTTTACTCCGCCACGATGTCGGAGAAAAAACAAACTGCGATTGTGCTCAAGCCTTCTTCTTGGACGACCCCGCCTTCAGCCTTGCCGGACAACGCAGCAACATGCACCAACAATATACATTGGAGGATTCGGAGATACAAGCCAAAAAAGACACGCACATACATGATGCAATACACGCAAAACAAACAAACTACACGGCAAGTCTTCAATAATCATCAAGAACTATTCAAAATCTTAAGGCTTAAAGAAACCTAGCTCGGAAGATATAAGTCTTTGAGTTGTCACCGAATACGCAAAAACTCTTAAAGTCTGCAATAACCGACAAAGCATCACAAAGTTGAAAACTTTTTTAAACAACCATCTCGTAGCCAAAAAATTGAATTTCGTAAACAACACTCGAGAGGTTCAAGTGCTAGAGCCAGACACTACGGGAGTGTACAAATTCACAAGGCTTGTAAAACATACACGAACAAAAACGTGTAACAGGTTTGACAAACTTTCCAAGCTGAAGAAAACTTCGCAGCACCAAAAGTTTTCATGTTTCTTCCAAGTACACAAATTGAAGACAAAATTAGCAACGGTATATGATACTTCAAGATCTGGTAACCTGAAAACACAATGCATTGTGCCCACGTCAAAACATCCAAAACCATCACATTTTCCGCCCCTGCGACAAACCTTGCTGCCAGCACTATGATACCAGAATGCCCAAACCCTGAAGCCTCAAGCCTGAAACTCTAAAGCTTTAAGCCTCAAACCCTAAAGTCTTAAGCCCCAAACCCCAACCCTAAAGCCTCGAACCTTGTGCCCCTGACACAAAGTCTGCTGTCACCACCATGAATCAAGAAGGCCTGAACCCTGAAGCCTTAAGCCCTAAATCCTGAGAACAGCCATGTATTGCCACAGTTGTTGGAAGACAATACTTGCAACGGCATATGATACTCCAAGATCTGGTAACCCGAAAACACAAAGCATTGTCCCCAAGGCAAAACATCCAAAACCATCAATTTTTCTGCCCCTGCCACAAAGTTGGCTCTGATACCAGAAGGCCCAAACCGCAGGGCTTTAAAACTTTCGACCCCAAACCCTACAGGCTTAAACCTCGCCCCCTAAAGCCTTAAGCCCCAAACCCCAATCCAGAAGCCTCACAAACAAGTTGTGCTGTCACCACCATGATTCAAAAATGCCTGAACCTTGAAACCTTAAGCCCCAATATCTTGAGAATGGCCATGTATTGCAACGTTTCTTGGAAGACAAACTTTGCAACAGCCTCCGATACCTCAAGATCTGGTAACCTGAAAACACAAAGCATTGTGCCCATGGAACATCCAAAACCATCAACTTTTCTGTCCCTGCCACAAAGCTGGCTGCCATCACTACGACACCGGAATGCCCAAACCCTAAAGCCTTAAGCCCCCAATCCTGAAGCCTTCAGCCTCAAAACCGTAAAAGCCTTACGCCCAAAACCCCCCCCCAACCCGAAAGCCTCAAACCTTGTGTCCCTGGCACAAAGTTTGCTGTCACCACCATGAACCAAGACGGCCTGAACCCTGGAGCCTTAAGCCCTAAATCTTGAAGACAAAATTTGCAGCAGCATGTGATACTTCAAGAACTGGTAACCTGAAAACACAAAGCATTGTGCCCATGCCAAGAAATCCAAAACCATCAACCTTTCTGACACTGCCACGAAGCGGGCTGAGATGATACCAGAATGCCCAAACCCTGAAGCCTCAAGCCTTAAGCCTCAAACCCTAAAGCCTTGAGCCCCAAACCCCACCCCTGAAGCCTCAAATCTTGTGCCCCTGACACAACGTCTGCTGTCACCACCACGAGACAAGAAAGCCTGAACCCTGAAGCCTTAAGCCCTAAATCTTGGGAACGGCCATGTATTGCAACATTCCTTTGATACCTCAAGATCTGGTAACCTGAAAACACGAAGCATTGTGCCCATGGCAAAACATCCAAAACCGTCAACTTTTCTTTTCCCTGCCGCACAGCTGGCTGTCATCACTATGATACCCGAATGCCCAAACTCTAAAGCCTTAAGCCCCCAATCCTGAAGCCTTCAGCCTCAAAACCCTAAAAGCCTTACGCCCAAAACCCCCACCCAACCCGAAAGCCTCGAACCTTGTGCCCCTGGCACAAAGTTTGCTGTCACCACCATGAATCAAGAAGGCCTGAACCCTGAAGCCTTCAGCCCTAAATCTTGAGAATGGCCATGTATCGCAACATTTGTTGGAAGAGAAAAATTGCAACAGCATATGATACTTGAAGAACTTGTAACCTGAAAACACAAAGCATTGTGCAGGCTTCATTAGATTACCTTAATG
>CAJNDV010009014.1:282-17529 GCA_905221635.1 Symbiodinium sp. CCMP2456
TAGGGCTTAGAATTCAGGGTTTAGGGTTTAGGGTTTAGGGTTTATGGTTTAGGGTTTACAGTTTAAGGTTTACAGTTTAGGGTTTAGAGTTTAGGGTTTAGGGTTTAGGGTTTAGAGTTCAGGGTTTTGGGGTGCTTCTCCCAGACCGAGCTGGCACAGGGTAACAGCAAGAAGAGGCTAGGGTTCAAGGGCCGTGTAGAACGTAAAACTGTTCGTAACACCGTCATTCTAGTCATCTGGATTTAGTGGAATTTTTCCCAAGGCGGGACGAGGCTGTGCCAGCATTTGTTGTTTTCAAACCCGTAACTACCATTTGAAGCCTCATCCAACAAATTGGCGACAACTCTCTCCGCCCTTTCACTGGTACCCTACACCCTATGAAACCCTGAACTCTATGTAAAACCTATAAGACTTCACTGATGCACTAAACCCTATACAACCCTATGAGAAGCTAAACCCTAAACCCCCACGAAACCCTAAACCCTAAACCACTACGAAACCCTAAACTTTTAAACCCCAAACCCCTAAGCAACCGACAAACCCTAAACCCCGCTCCGTTCTTTCACTGGAAGCGTCGGTATCGGCCGCAGGGTTTCAGTGGAAAATATGGCAAGGAAGCCTGACCACTTGAGCTGGGGAATGAGGGTTTAGTGGCTTGGGGTGTTAGGGTTCAGGGGTTTAGGGGTTTGGGGGGTTTGGGTTTAGGGTTTGAGGGTTTAGGGGTTAAAAGAATGCTGGCTTCAGTTGTCCAGGCTTCTGAGATACTACACCTGCTTCAAACTACTAGAACCTAAACCCTAAGCCCCTAAACCCTACCAAAGTAGGCCCCTATATTAGAGATTTAGGCTAGGGCAGTCTGCTTCTCATTCAGATTCCCCTGCTGAGCTCCCGAGAGCTCTACTGATCAGCTAGCGGTCGACTTGTGCCGACAACAAGCCGAAGGCATTGCCATCAGGCTCCACTTCCGGTTTTTCAGTTGAGCAGCGTGTGTAGGTGGTAGAGACACTGGCGATGATGATGATGATGATGATGATGATGATGATGATTACCAAAACAGATTCTAGACACATGTCGTAAATATGAGCTAGCTTATAACAATACTCACAACAATTCAATATTTATAAATGTTCAACAACCGTCGTATTACTCGAACCTCAGAGCTCGGAGGTATCGTGCATTGTGGTGAGCCCGCTGGGCAGCCGGCACTCCTCGGCAGGTTTGCCGATGGACTCGCAGAGCTTCAGGGCAAAGTAGTCGCCCGTGGTGACGGGCTCCTTTGTGGCCCGCTTGGTTAGGTCCTCTCCTTGAATCCTTACTTCCCCAAGAAGCCAGGGAAATAGAAGGTTAAACTTTCAGATTCCTACGAAGTTCTAAGAACCCAAAAAGTTCAAAGCTTGGGTATTAGAGAACTAAGAATCTCCTGCAAAGGCGTGACGAGGGCCTCATAGTCGAAGTAGGCGAAGAGGGCTGTGGAGTAGCGTGGCTTCCCTGGCTCACTGGGACGGACACGGTGGTTGGCGCTCTTGAAGAAGCCACGAGTCCAAAAGTCCACCTGGTCACCGGCATTCACGCTGAAACCCTAAACCCTATACCCTAAACCCTATACCCTAAACCCTATACCCTATACCCTAAACCCCTAANNACCCTACACCCTACACCCTAAACCACTAAACCCTAAACCCTAAAACCCAAAAGTCCACCTGGTCACCGGCATTCACGATGAAACAGTCTGGGCGGGGTGGCACCGGCAGCCACCCTTCCTCCGTCTCAATCTCCAGGCCCGGGACATCATCCGTCACCAAGACGGTGAGTGAACCCCAATCCTGGAGTCGTGTTCCGGTATTAATTTTCATTAACCACAATAAGGAAACCATACTGTTTAGTTGTTAACTATATGGTAACTTAAAATGGGTTCACGTGGTTGCTGATATAAATCCTGAATTACCCATAATAAGGAATATACCCTAATTCTCATAGTTTCGGGTCCTTATCAGGTAATGCAGGATTTATATCATCAACAGTACTGCTTACTACAGATCGTAACTTGAAACAGGCTCCTTACCCAGAGACTCCAATATCCCTCAATTAAGGAATATTCCTTAAATTATAGTAGGATCCTTAATATGATTTAAGGTATTTCCTTAATTAGGGGATATTGGAGTCTCTGGGTAGTAAGATCCTAAACCCCAAACCCTAAACCCTAAACCCAAAACCCAAAACCCTAAACCCTAAATCCTAAACCCAAAACCCTAAACCCTAAACCCTAAATCCTAAACCCTAAACCCTCTTAGTAAGATCCCAGAATCGGCATGGGCACCGGCACCCAGCTGGTCCAGGGTCGGCGCATAGCGGAGCTGCTTCACGATGACGAAAGGCCTGCAGGCAAGGTTTAGGGTTTAGGGTTTAGGGTTTAGGGTTTAGGGTTTAGGTTCATAAACCCTACCTGGACCCTATCGAACCTACCTATACGGCCTTGAGGCAAGGCGGCCACGTTCCGCGGATTGCAGGCCCACCGCATCGAAGAGGATATCGTTCAACTTGAGGTTCCTGGGCTCTTGTCAGGTTTAGGGTTTAGGGTTTAAGGTTTGGGGTTTAAGTTTGAAAGCTTGGTACACTTCTCGATTTGTGCGTGTCATTCTTGCGCAGGGCCATGCTAATCTTCTCAGGGTTTAGGGCTCCTTTAAGGGTTCCTTTAAGGGATCTATAGGGTTTATATTATTAAGGTTCCTGGGTTCGTGTTAAGGAATTAGGATTTAGGGTTTAAAGTTTAGGGTTTAGGGTATAAGGTTTAGGATTTAGGGTTTAAGGTTTAGGAGTTTAGGGTTCCTTAAGTCACAATAACAAGTTTCCCATAGTTTTAGGGTATATGGGCCGAGAACCTGGGTTTAAAGGTAAGTTACCATAATAAGTATAAGGAGAGCATGTTGTTTACTAAAGACCCCTATGAAATGAAGTTCCTTAACAAGGACCCCTCAACCCTAAACCCACAATCTTAAACTCCTAATCCCTTACTCGTAAACCGTAAACCCTATACCCTAAGCCCTCACAAGGCCCCAGGTTCAGCGCATAAAGCTCCTTGGTCCAGCGGCGCATCGTGGCCTCGTAACCCTTCACTGGAGGCCACTTGAGCCGAGACCCTTTGAGTGGGTCCTCTGGATCAAGGCCTGGGTTCTTGTTAGGGTTTACCTTAACCCACGAAAACCCACTTTTTTGTAGGGCCCCTATGAATTCCATAATCGGGTTTATGATAAGAACCTAGGCCAGGGTGGGTTTAGGCTTAGGTCTTAATCAGGGTTTAGGGTCTAACCAGGGTTTAGGGAAGGAGGGTTTAGGGTTTAATGAGGGTTTAGGGCTATGTTTGCTAGGGTTAAGATTTAAATGAGGGTTTAGGGCTCTGGGTTACCATGATCGGGATCTATAATTGAAAATGTACAGCTTCCTTATTCTACTAACTTAGGACAACCCACTAATAAAAGAGGCCTTAACAATTAGCATAGAGTGTTGGCGCCCAGTATACTATAAATACAATAAGGAACCCCAAAATAGTAGTGTTGGTAATCTCTTAGGCGATACATTAAACCCTAAACCCTAAACCCTACAACCCTAAACCCTAAAACCCCTAATACCCCTAAACCCTAAACCCTAAAATCGATTTAGGCTCCTGCTTTAACAAGAACCCAGAGGCTGGCGTTCTTTTCGAAGAGCCCGTTGGTCGAGAGCATGAAGCCCTCTTTGGTATCCAACTTCCCGCTATCCTCTCGGGGAGCTCAAGAGATAAAAGAGGAACCTTCATAGTTAGAGAAAAGGGTTCGGAGTCCGGAGGTTTTTTACAGTATGCGTATTCGTTTCGAGGCAGCAGTTTGGGAATTCCTAATGTTGAAGGGATAGAGGACGTGAAAGATACCTCGACTAGTAGGAACAATGCCCGTTGACAAACGATAACCCCAACGGAAAAATATGCAACGCTGTTTTATGGTTCGATTTTCCCAACCCCTAAACCCTAAACCCCATCTTCCTAAACCTATAACACTTTTTTCCTAAACCCTATAAGCTTATAGAACCCTATACAACATTCCTATGACCCTGTAACCCTATAACCTATGACCCTAAACAGTAACCCTAGTCTAAGACCCTAAACGCTCCCGCGTTAGGTCTCTTTGATCCTCGTCAAGGCCCTGCGATGCGAGCCAGCCGATGTCCAGGGTCGGCTCGAAAGTCAAGTTTCGCTTGTCCTCTTAGGGTTAGGGTTAGGGTTTAGGGTCCAGGGTCTCTTAGGCTGTACCACGACCACGACTACGACTACGACTGCTACTACAACGACTACTACTGGTACAAACAATTATAGTAAGCATAACAATAACAATAAGATTTATGGAAACATTTGCAGTATTCGAGGTCCCCTCTGTCTGGGACCTCCTGGCCACCAACACACAGAATCCGAGAACTAGCAATACTAATAATAACAACGGTGGTAACACTAGTGTTAAGCAATCGTCATAATAACACTCATCACGAAAAGGCTGAATCCAACAATATCAACACCAATATTGTGAGGATATCAATACCAATAGTTACTACCAGTACCTATAGGCTCCATTGTAGTTCCTTTTTGGGGTTACCTTATAGAATCCTTAATATGTAATTGGTTAAACCAAAAAAAGGAACTACAATGGAGACTATAGGTAGCATTTTCGTTATCGTAGCAGCGTTTCTGGTCCTGAGTTGGCAGCGCAAAGACAGCTTCAGCTGCCCCAAACTGCTCCCGCACCAGCGATGTTGATACACCGTGGTTCTTCACCTATACTGAACTTAGACCCCTAGCAAAATTTGTAATTATAGCTTCTTCTTAGGGTTTATAGTAGCCAAAGATTAAAAAATACTTCTAAGTACCTCTAAGTCACATAGAAGAAGCCCCACTGCTTCAAGGCGGACTGCATCGTCGCCACGCTTTCTTCGGTCGGCGCGCTTAGATCCACGGTCGGCACTGACTTGAGCAGAGCGTCATCTGCGACGACAGCGGCAGCAAGTGACCACAAGACCAGCACGGGCTTCATCTCAGGCTCTGAAGCTCTTCAGCGAAGCAAGAAGCCAAAGCAACAATGGCACTGGCTATGCTGACTCGATGCGGGGCTGGCCAAGCAAAATCAAAGACAACACTGGACCTAGTACTCTGAGATGTACCAACATATTCTTGTGATTGCATATGCAGTGCTATGTTTACTCCAACAACTGTTGAGCCACAAAGGTGTGTGGTTTCAAAGTGCCGGTGCTCTTCGATCATGGAAGCACACAATCTGCACAAGCAAGCCAAACATGATCGAAATGAATGCTGGAAGGATGATGGATTTGCTCGGCTTGATCAACAAGATGTAGACGCAGCTGTTTTCTATTGTCCACACTCAGCTGTGCATCGAATTGTGGACTTCCAGCCCTGCTGATTATTGCTGATTTATGTTGAACGTTGTGACGCCCGGAGCCCTAAAGACCCGAACTCTAACCCCAAGACTCCCCAAGATTATACGTTGAAATAGCCGAAACGGTACTCAACCAAACTAAAATGCTCTGAGAACCCGTGTAACGGTGGACCCTACGAAGCTCTCCCAGCCCTACACCCCCAAACCCTACCTTGAAGCTCCTAAACCCTAAACCCTGAACCCTAAACCCTTAAAAACCCCTTAAAACCCAGGTTGAGAGCCGGGTGTGTGACGGTCCTCCGAAGGCTCGCAATCAGAACGCCTAAAGGATAACAAAAAACTCAACGTACACAAAGCATTAAATACCTCTAACACACAAAGGTTTAGGGGTGGGGATTTACGCTTAAGACAAGTTAGATTCGAACTAAACCGAAACTAGAAACTATCAAATGGACTGACTTGTTGAGCCTGCTTTAAATTGCAACCACCAATGCTGTGACCCCAATGCATGCTCTGACAAACTGTGCTACTGCCGCTGCTGCTGACGATTCTTCTACTAGTGGTAGTGCGGTTTTGGGGCATTTATGGGCTTTGGCTGAAGGCCGCACGGTATGTAAACGAAACTCGCCTCAATAGTGGACGCTTCCATGCGGACGGCCCCACAGAACCCTAAAACGGAAAGGGTGTCGGGTTGTGGGGCTTACTGTTCTTGCCAAGGACTGGTGGAAACAACAGTTGATGATGCTGGGCTGTTGGAAGGCTCAATTCAGTCTCAATGCAGGGGCCTTGGTGGTAAGACCTGGGGGTTGCTAACCAAGACATTCATGTCATGTAACACTGGGGTTTTGTATTGGCTAAGTATATTCGGTTAACTTACTTACAAGTTGCCTCTTCAGCTACCATGTGCTATCAAAAACTCATTGCACAAATTTGGGATGATGGCCCTCTGACAGCTTGACCTCAGTGTTGAAAAATATACCCTTAAAGCTGCGCCCTACAATCTAAGCCGTTAAACAATTCAAGGTTTGGGGGCGCGTCGCATGGCGTCACCGGCAGGCATTCTGAACGCGCTCTACCACCTCGGCAGCGAACTCCTGGCAAGGTGGTATAAAGTTTACCATGCGGGGATTTGGGTTCAGGGCCGTTCAGGGTTCATGTTCTGTCTATACACAAAGGTTGCTTTGAGTTCCATTCTTGTTTGTGTCTTTTTGTTCGCCGTTTCCGATGTATTTGGCCTAACCCTATAATTAGTGACCAAGGTACCAAAAAAGGAAACGTTCCCAGAGAAATAGGTTCAGGGATTTGGCCCCCCAGATTTCGGCCCCAATGTTCAGCATTTCAGCCTCAGCGTTCAGGGTTTCGGCCCATTTCAGCCTTTCGGCCTCTTCGGGTCTGATTTCCAATCATTCTCGGCCGGCCGAAAAGTAGCCCGAGCTGTTGCTGAAAATCAATTTTCTTCAGGGCTTTTGATGCAAGATCTAGTTTCCGATGGCGGTTTGGGGTTCTAAGCCGTAAAACCCAAACTTTCGGGCTCAGCAGTTGGAGGAACCAATCTGGGTTGCGATAGTGTCGGGTGGCACTTGGAACCACCCTGAAGTGCAAACCCTAGCCCCGGACAAAACTCCGACACCCTAAACTCAATCCTCTATAATCCTTAGCCCATAAACATCTCGCTCACTCTTTCTCTCTGTCTCTCTCGCGCTCTCTGTATCTTTCGCTCTCTCTGTCTCCCTATCCGTCTCTCTCTCTCTCTCTCACTCTCTCTCTCTCTCTCTATCTCTCTCTCTCTCTCTCTCTCTCCTTCTCTCTATGTTGTCCTCTGTCTCTC
Organism: Symbiodinium sp. CCMP2456; assembly: GCA_905221635.1. Lineage (NCBI taxonomy): Eukaryota > Dinophyceae > Suessiales > Symbiodiniaceae > Symbiodinium > Symbiodinium sp. CCMP2456. The sequence goes on from CAJNDV010009014.1 coordinate 7,525, forward strand.
TCTCATAGAGATGTCGATATACACACAAGCACATGGATGTAGGTATGTATGTATGTATGTATTTATGTATGTATGTATGTATGCATCTATATAACATTACATATACGTATGTAAGCAAGCCCTGCAGGATTTAAGGTCACGCATGGTTCAGGGTTTTTCCACTCCGGAAGAACAACTGCAACAACTAGTATGGGCAGTTCTCCAAATTAGGGTCCCTTTGTTAGGTGCCCAGTATTAAACCCTAAACCCTACTTTCGAGAACCACCCTTATGTTATTCTTGAATCTGTGAGTGGAACCCTGCAAAGAACCCCTAAACTGAGTTTTTTTGGCTCCCTTGAAGCTTTACAGTTTAGGGTTTAGGGTTCAGGATTTTGGTTCTGCTGTTTGGAATTTTCAGTGTTGGGTTTGGTAGGCTCGGTCCTCCCAAGTGATCCAGCCACTCCGACTGGTGTTGATCTCCTGCAGCGAGCGCTCGAAGCACCGCTAAGATAATGAGGACTGTTTAGTAAGGAGCTCCAAACTAGTTTTGGTATTTATTTAGGCCACGACATTACCTAATGTTGCTTTGACTTACGTGTCGGGTTTGGGCCTAGTCAGGACATGCTGGATCGAGTGTCGGGGATGTAGGTTCTGGCTGGGGAGTGAGAGGGTCCGTCTAGGGTTTAGGCAGTTTAAGGCTTTTGTCTAAGGGTCCGTTTAGGAACTAGGGTTTTTTCCTGGAGGTTTTCAGGCTTTGGAATCTGCGGTTTGGGCTCTAGTTTTTGGGATCAGGAACATAGTTTGCTAATGTTTGCATCGAAGCCCCGGCCTAAGCTGCTCATCTTCTACGGGTTTTCTGGGAATCAAACTTACAATCCATAGCTCTATATTTGGGTGCGAAGGCTTAGGAATTCGAGTTACGCGTGTTGCTGTGCTACGGCTATGAAGGAGGTTAATGCTAGGTTTACCTATGCCTTGTTTAAAGAGGCTAAGTGGGGGAGCTAGGCACTGTCCAGGGATAGGCAGAACAGATAGGAGCCAGTTTGGGGGCGTTGGAGCTGGAACACCAGCGGAACACTCGCCGGTCTCAAAAACACTTCTCCTTCCCGGTGCACAGGTGTGTGATGAATGGACACCCCGACATCCTAAACCCCATTCCAGCATCAACACCTTTTGCTCGCAAGCCTGGGGTCACTGCAAGCCGTGCCTGTAAACCTACGAAGTAATAGGAAGTGGCCCTCGTTTTTCTATTAAGGTATAACCCCTAAAACTGTAGGCTTTCGGATCTCCACGTGGAGCCTAAGGTCTGGGTAATGGACAGACACGAATCGGAAATGTGCTGTTTGGGGTGCCAGGAAAGGCAGTCTTGTTGCCCATCAGCCAAACGAGCCCGTCTGAGACAGACAGGATGTTTTTCGGGGTTCCAATGCAATACAACTGTCTATCCTTGCTAAATAAGGTGCTTTGGGGACAACAGAGCCTACCTGAATCAGATTTGGTGTTTTCGGGGCCAAAGAAGGTGCTCTTGGCCCGCCGAGAAGTGGTTTTTAGTGCCTAAACCTATCTGGGGCAGGGCGTTTTGGGGCAGTATCTGGGTCCGACTGTGTGTTTGGGAGTGCCAGAAGGCATTGTCTGCTACTCACCCGCAAAAACGAGCCTATCTGAGCCAGATAGGCTGTTTTCGGTGTCTCAAAATGCCTATCTCTTGGGGGATGCTACAAAGGGCCCACCAGGTAAAGCAGACTATCTGAATCAGATAGGGTGTTTCTTGGGGTGTCCAGGATGCTAAACCCTCAAGCCGTGGATTCTCCACGCATGCTTTCGGGCACATAGACTGAAGCAAGTACCTCCAGTGCCAAGCACGGAAAGGTACATAGCGGGGCGTGGAGAAGGCAGCCGCCCCGAACCGAAAGCAAATTGCGCCCTCCTGCCCAACCAAGTCAGCACAACTCCAAGCATATCTCATACACTGCTGCTGAGGTGCTTCAAAAGTGGCATCCAGGTCATCCTGTCCACAACACATGTGAGGTTCGGGAATGTTGGGTTTAGGTTGGGTAACGCCCCAACCTTGTAACAGTCTACATTTTTAGGGGTCACATCAAGAGCTATATATAGTTATAGTATCCATAATGTTATCCAACTGCTGCCGAGTTGGTCCCGCGGCTCTAAATACTCACGGCTGCCTTAACATCGCCCGTCTAAAGCTCTTCAAGAGGTTGAGATAAGTTATCTAAAGCTCTATGGACTCATGGTTTCAAGGCTATTTAGCCTACTAATCATGCTATATGAAACTTCTGGACTGTCTTCGGACTGAAGGTTCGAGTTAGGGTTTAGGGTTTAGGGTTTAGATTTGAGAGTCTCAACACAGATAGCTACAGTAGAAAGTAGCCTTACCGCCTGCATCTTAAGCCGCAAACCCCAAGGACGCGATCATGAGCCTGCAGTGCTCGCTAGTCGGAATTGTAGGATCGGCCCCCCAATCTAAGCCCCAACCCTGACTTTAGATTACTTTAGATCCTAACGTTATCCTGCTGCCTTATGAGAAGACAGAACATGAAATAGGATTTAGGATTTAGAGTTTAAGGGTTTATCCCACAAAGTAAGGTAGAAGACCGCATAATTTGCAACATGGAGAACTCAACTATGACATGCCCCCCAACCCCTTTTTTAATCAATCAAACCGCTGTGTTGAACCCGTATGGTAACCCGCATAGCCCCTATATGCGTAGTTCTCTAGAGTAGGTCCCTTTTAAGTCCATTCTGGTAAGGGTGCCGAATTATTTTGGGGACTGCCCATATTGCTGATGCTCCGGGTCGATTGAGCTTTCGCAGCAGATATCTACACGACGAGCCTGGAACTGGCAGCAAACCGGTGTAAAGACTTGAGACAGCTAAGCTATAAGGACAAGAACCACATGACATCTATAGTATTCCAAAGAACTGCCAAAGAAACCTTTAGACACTACTTCACCTGTCAGGAGACGTGAGTTCACGTTACGTGTTCAAAGACTGTTGTATGCTTTTCAGAAGTGGGATGTCTTGGTTTGTTTACGGCTTGAGGTTTAAGATTCCTTACAGCTGCAGAATATCACTACACTATACCCCTGCAACACCACTTCTCATTACGAATAGAATATTTATTTGTACCCCCGAGCCTTCAGATGGACCCTAGGCCCCCCGAACACCCTTAGAAACTCCTAACGAAAACCTGTTCGAACCTTGTGAAACCCGTATAGTATAAAGCTTGAGAATACCGTACAAGAACAACAAACAGGCCTCGAACCTGAAAACCTCAAACACCCTGAACAAACACATAAAGGCACCCTCAACCCCTGATCCTCAAGCCCAAACTCTAATGTATGGGCCTTAACAGTTAGGGTCCAGGGGTATATTAAAAAATCATTATAACAAGGAGCCCCAAAAATAGTATAGGTAATTATTTAGGCTTCTATATTACTCAGACCCTAAACCAAGAGCTGCTTATCCAGACCTTAAAGCCCTAAACCCTAACCCCTAAACCCCTAAACCCCTAACCCCTAACCCCTAAACCCCTAAACCCTAAACCCCTAAACCCGTAAACCCTAAACCCGAATCAGGCCCTGAACAAAAAGCTGCTGTTACTGTTGATGCTATAAACCCTGCATTACATCCCAAACCCCCAAAAGGAACTAAAAAAAAATAGATCCCCTAAGGGGGTTCCTATAAAGTACCCTTTAGTCCTAATTAGGGGATCTATCTTGTAGATCCTTTGTGGGTCTGGGATTGAGGACCCTAAACTACGGGAACTATGGTATCTTCCTTATTATGGGAAATGCGGGATTTATATCATCAGCCGTAGTGCTTACTCCGTCCTCCTCGTTCTCGGGCGGCTGGTTGATGGCCTTCAAAAGATCCTTCCACCGGAAGTTGAAATGGTTTAGGGTCTTAGAAAGGGATTTAGGGTTTAGGGTTTGGGCTTTAGGCGATTTAGGGTTTAGGGTAGCACTAGATGGGATTCCATATACCTTACTCTTAAAGATTGAGGCTGTTGTATTTCCAAGTTCTGGGGCTTCTACTGTAGGCATGCTAAGGTTCAGGCTTGGGACCTTGATTTACAGTTGCCGAAATTGCATGATGAAGTTGCAGGCGCCTTGTTTCCATCACCTCTTTTAGGGCGAGTGTCCTGCACTGAGGCAACCAAGCAGAGGTAACCCAATTCAGCGTCCAGGCGGACCATTCATGGACTATGGGCCACATTGTAGTAGCGGATGGAAACGAGTTTATAAGCACTGTGTACCTATATAATGGGATTCTCGATACTAGACGATTGCGATGCAGCGAAGAGTGACTCACTATATAAGGCAACTGGCCTCCTAGTGTATAACCAGGGGGGTCCACATATTCTACGTACTACTATGGAATTAGGTCCCCAAAAACACAATGGGGTTGGTCTTTTGGAACCTAATGCCACAGTGCTAATTAGTATTTATGGACAGTCTGGGTAATGAAGCCCAATACATCCCCCCAACAAAAACCTGGATCTCCGCCAAAACACCAACCAAAATCCAGAACCTCGGAATCAGGGTTTAGGGTTAAGCGCTTAGCGGTAAAATAACCCTGAAGGGTGCAAGTACCTTAACTACTGATGTACTCTCCCAATTATTAACCTACATAACTACTATCCCCCAGCAAGAATGTCTGTTGGCCAACCTCGTGCGAACCTCACAACATGGCCACTTACAAATAGCCAGAAGCAGTGTTCCTCACATTTTGATGGATCAGATTCTTACCCTGAACCCTGAACACCAGCCTGTCGCCACACAGCCGGTGTAAACCCCAGTTGCAGTGCGCGTGAAGTTCAGCTGCCAAGCCCAATTAATTGGTCCTTTGGAATTTGGGGGGCCCGGAGTATTGCATATATGAATTCTGAAACGCGAGGCCCCCAGCCTGATCTCTCGATCTGAAACCCTACACCCAAAACCTTTAGCAATCGCTATGAAGCCTACTTCCAAAAGTCCTTGGCCTCAAAACCCCAACCCAACCCCAAACAAACCCTAAACCCAGGATGTCAAACCCCAAGCAAACGCCGGGCAAAGGGCCAGAAGTTGCCACTTGTCAATGCGGCCCTGGCACTGTGCGGGGCTGGGGTTGAGTGTCGCTAAAACCTGAACCCTAAACCCTATAAACCCTATAGTAGAAGCCAGAAACGTGGAACATCATTGTCCTCATGCCCTTAAAGTAAGATATAGGGAATCCCAGCACCGATCATCCTAAATCCATGTTCCAACTTTCGGGGATTCATTTTCACACCTTAAGGTTTCATGACTCTGAGGGTTTAAGTTACGGCGTCAGGGTGACGGGCTTAAGGCTTCATGCCAAACCTTGGGGTATAAACTGAAAGCTGTAGATTCACAGGCCGGAAAGCCATGTCTCTCAAGGCGCTCCAAAGGTAGTGGTGGCAGTAGTAGTAGTAGTCGTCGTCGTCGTAGTAGTAGTAGTAGTGGTAAGAGCAGGTTCAGTAGGAGTAAGAGAAGTAGTAGAAGTAGGGGTCGCGGTGCTGGCATCAGCAGAAGAAGTAGAGTACAGGTCGTTGTAATCACATGGTAGCACAAGGGTTCTGGATCGAGTTCCACAGGCGAGGACGTAGGCATGTTGCTGGAACGTTAGTTCCAGTGCCACATGGTGGCCTACCACAAAGATCAAGTAGCATCCAGCAGGCGAACATACATCACATCTTGCTGTACTCGCACAAGGGCAAAGGCAGATCCAGGTGAACATGTCGCCTAAACCAAGCGACACATGAAAGTTGTTCTGAAGGGCCTCCTCTATCATGCTGTTCCACGAATCCTGTAGCATGGCTGATGCATTTCGTAGCGAGATCTCCGTGGACAGCTGGAGGAACGACGTGCTGCACAAAAGGCCGCCAAATTTCAGACACCCTTCCCAAACCTGGAATGGGAACCTCAGACTGCAAGAAAGACTAGTATCGAGTAAACCCCAATCCGTACATGTATATTTCGCCCTACCTAAACCCTAAACCCCTCAACCCTTAAACCCTAAACCCCTGAGCCCCTAAACTTTAAACCCCTCAACCCTCTAAATCGTAAACCCCAAAAAAACCCTGAACCCCTGAACCCCCAAACCATGACGCCCACACCTAAGTCCTAAAACCCTAAACCCTAAACCCTAAATCCTAAACCCTAAACCCAAAGTCCTAAAACCCTAAACCCTAAACCCTAAATCCTAAACCCTAAACCCTAAGTCCTAAAACCCCTGAGCCTCCAAATCCCCAAAATTCCGGAAGCCGCCGGTGGCCTGGTGCGGCATGGCGTATCGGTCCCACAAGGAGCGCAGGACCTTCCCAGAACCCTAAGGGTTTAGGGTTTAGGGGTTTAGGGTTTAGGGTTGAGGGTTTAGGGGTTTAGGGTTTAGGGTTTAGGGTTGAGCGTAGGACCTTCCCACTCAAGAACAGCGGCTTATAGGGCTTAGGGCAGCTTAGGGCTTCGGCTTTTCTGTTGAGTTGGGTTGAGGGTTTAGGGCTTAGGGTTTAGGTTGGGGCTTAGGGGCCCTAAGAATTCATGTGCCTCCGTAGCTTAGGCGTTGACCTTAAACGGGCTCCTTTATGGTAACTTTACAGCGAAGGCATATGCGATGAAGGTACACGGTCCCCTTTAGATTTGGGAGTGGGGCTGATTCGGCTTCAGAGCTCCTGTCCTTGCTTATGAACTTAATCATAAGCCCTAAAGTAGAACCCTAAGGGTTTAGGGTTTAGGGGTTAGGGGTTAGGGTTTAGGGTTTAGGGTTTAGGGTTCAGGGTACCCATAGGCCCTAAAGTAGTTCCCTTTGGGGGTTCATATATAGAATCCTACAAGGTAAACCCCCAAAAGGAACTTCTATGGGGCTTATGGGTAATCAGGACTCCACAGTCGAGACTTGTCGCCAAGTCAAAACAGCTAAAAGACATCGGCATGTGTGACTGTGTTCGGGCACGGGATGTTGCCATGATTGGAAGTCCATTTCCCGGCTTTGCGGCTACATAGTTCTACGATTGCTTCATGACCTGGTGTTAACCTAATCATCGAAACTAGTGTTATCATCAGCATCTGCATCGCAACCATGACCATCTTTGCAACGGTCATCAGCATCAGCATGCCCCACGCCCTAGAAACATGTGAAGGCCCGTTTCGACGTGACCTGCACAAAGCATCGGAAGAAACGAGGAAACACTGAGTTCGAAGCTAAGAACACCAGAATATCTGGAAATCCCGAGACATCCTCGAATCACAAACCCCAGTAGTAAGCAGCGAGTCGACCGACTTCGAAACACAGAACAACAAACGTGAAGGAATCGGGGTGTTGGGATGACGGGGATATGGGTAGGGTTTAGGATACTTGGAGGCCCAAGGGACTTAGTAAGTAGTTGATAAGCAGACTTATAAGTACCCTAAATGGAGCTACCCCAATCATAACCTTTCATATAACCGACTTACTAAGTCCCCTTGGGCCTCCAAGTACGGTTGAAGATCTACGCACTGTCCTAAACCCTAAACCCCAAACCGCTAAACCCTATATATACCCTAAACCCTAAACTTGAGTCAAACGGTAGTTGAGGGTATCGTTGAAGAAAGTGTGATGGTTTGGGTGCTCAAGATGAGGGAGAACCCAGAGATTCCAATACCCCTTAATTAAGGAATATACCTTAAATCATAGTAGGATCCCTAATATGATTTACGGTATATTCCTTAATTAAGGGGTATTGGAGTCTCTGAGAAGAAATTATTTGCAAAGAATTCATCTAGGATTCAGGCTATGGGTGTGAAGTGTGCTTGTTTCACTTGGGTTTAGGGTTTTATGGGACAGTTCAGATAGACTTTAACCCTAAGCCCGAACGCCCTAAACTCTAAACTCCAAGCCCCTACACCCGAACCCCTAAACCCCCAAACCCCCAAACTCTAATCCTCTAAACCCCTGAAGTCTACCGGCAGGCGCCTCTTCCTCTTCGCGTGTGGGGCCCTGAAACGATCGTCGCCTGTCTCATTTCTGAGATCCGAGGCTTTCGCTGCAGACTTACTTGTCGAGTATCCTATACCCTGAGGGTCCATGTACCCAAATAGTATACACATTGGCCTTAAAGTAGTCCCTATCTAGGCACGTTGGGGCCAACGTATATACTATTTGGGCACATGGACCCATTAGGGCTATAGGGGAACTAAATGGTTAACCTTTTGGATCACTATTGTCATACGGCTTCTAGTCCCCCGAAGAGGTTAAAGCACGTCGGGTCACGATCGCGGTCCCAAGGTTAGCGGTCACCTGCCCTACTACACACTAAGCTGAAGTCTCCAGGGAATTGGGTTTAGGGTTGCAGGCTTTGAAGCTGAGCCCTAAACCTTGTTTAGGGCCTCGGAGTTTGGGCAAACCCTAAACCCTAAACCCCCACGCTTAGATTGTTTCATGGTTTGCAAAGTTTCTAGGGCGTTGGTTCGGAGCTCAAGGGTCGTTTGTTGGAGGCCTGCGATGATTTGAATTAAAGTTGTGGGGTCTAGTACGTAAAGTATAGGCAAATATAGTCTGGCACCCTATAGAGTCAAGTAGCTTGATTAGCATTGCATGATGTCGTTTGGGAGGAAGGCAAGAAGCAACAAAGACACAACCATAATAGCAGCCTAGAGCCACAACGGCAATCGAAGCAGCAATGCAAGCCATCCGACGTAAAGCGTGGCCCGCAGGGAACATGTACACACAAATCCACCGAGGACCTCCCAACACCCCCGAGGCTCAATGCATCGACGTGTCCAGTGCACAGTGCCGAGATGCCGCCTCGTTCCGACACATGCAAATTGCGCAGTCCGCTTGAAATCATAGACTTCCTGTGGCCACCACCACCGGTTTAGGGTTCAGGGTTTAGGGCTTAGGGTTTAGGGTTCAGGGTTTAGGGTTCAGGGTTTAGGGTTTAGGGTTTAGGGTTCAGAGTTTAGGGTTCAGGGTTTCGGTGCCATGCACTGAACAGGTACAAGCTGTCGCCATCTCCGGGGCCGCTGCAGACTGCGGATAAGCTGGTGACGGCGGATGGCGCTTCGATGTCGCAGCTCCGGCCAGCGAACTACAACAAGGGGTACCTTGTTTGGGGGTCCTTACAATAAGGATCCTACTAAATTTAGGGTACTATATTAAAAATTAGGTCCCCTATTTTCGGAAACCCCCAATTTAGGGGCTTATACCAATGACACTGCGAGTCCAAACAAGCTACGGAAGGTTCCTAAGACCTAAAGCTAGAGCCTAAACCTTAATCATGTCAATAAGGTTTCTCTAAGGGGTCCCTGCTTAAAGTGCCTGTGCCAGGGTGTAAGGGCTTAGTATAGGAGGGTTAAGGACCTAGAATAAGGCTCCTTTGAAGGATTTCGGGCCTTAACACCTAAAGCAGGCTTTCGATGGGGTTCGCTCCAATACACAAGGAGAATCCACAAAAGGATCCTACTACGAATCCTTCCGACCCCGATAGCATCTCAGTTTTAAGGACCTCAGGATGGAATTATCCAGGGGTTTAGGGTTTAGGGTTTAGGGTTTAGGGTCTACAACATTCTGGGAGCTCCCTTTCGCCTTTAAGAGGTCTGGCCTTACGGCGTTGCGCGAGGGTCGGGAGTAGTGTGGTAATCCCAGAGGGTCCGAGTACCCAAGTAAGGTTTTAGGTCCCAAAGCCCATACTCTGAATGGTTTTCGGACCTTGAAACCCTACTACTGGGGTACTTGGACCCTTAGGTAATATGAAAAGCCGCCATCACGGCCTGCAACGTTGAACCATCTGCTCGTAGATTTCCTGAATGCAGAGTGTAGGGTTCTTCAGCTACACAGCCTCGTATACATGTGTACAAGTAATATATACATATATATATATATATATGGTCGCCCCCCCCCGTTGACAGACCATGCCCTCTCAACTGAGTAGATGTGCATGGTGTGTCATCGGATGGGTGGCGATCAGCCCTCACAAACTCAATTCCAAAATTTCCAATATTCTCGCCCCTAACTTTCCGGATTTCCAAAAT
>CAJNDV010009014.1:17629-29338 GCA_905221635.1 Symbiodinium sp. CCMP2456
TATGTGTGTATGTGTACATATATATATGTATATATATATATGTATCTGTATATAGAGGCTCCCCGCCCAGGAGGCCTAGGACCCTGGGAGTTCAGCATGGAGGGATGCAGCCCTCAGTAGAGCGGCACCTTCAAGTCCACTACACTTCATGCATCTGTCGATCACTCACACACGCGCACAAGTTTCGTATCATCCACCTGGGGCCTGTTCTGCATATGTGTATGTATGTATAGATAGATAGATATATATATATATACATATATACGCACACTGTGTGTGTATATATGTATATATATATATACACCTCTCCCTCCCTCCCTCTCTCTCTCTCTGCCTCTCTCACTCTCTCTCGCTCACTCTCCTCTCTCTCGCCCTGGCGTTCTCTGGCTTTCCCTCTCTCTCGCTGCCTGCTTGAGAAAGTTTTTTGGAATTTGGACTAAGCAAGCTTTCAAAAATGAATAAGAGCAGCATTTTATGTATTCGACCATGCTAAGTGCATAGATATTACCAGCCTCTTGGCTGACAGGCACTCTCCCATGAGCTGCCGCAGCCTCAAATCTGAAAACCTTGATTGAAAGTTGAGGGCCCTCACATTTTTGGTATCGAAGCTTTGTCTGGTTGAGGCTTCTTGGGCTCAAGCCCTGAACCCTAAACCCGTAAACCCCCCAACCATAATCAACCTACAGGGCTTGGCTTATTTCAGGCTTCAAACAAGGTGTCGATTTCAGCAGTCCACAGAATTATTCATAATGAGAGCTCTGTATCAAACAAGAGGGACATTGAACATTATCCAAAATCGATACCTAGTGCTACCCATATAGAACCCTCCCGTTAGGAACTCAACGGAAAGCCCCCCTATAGATCCGTTTAAGGAACCCCAACAGGGACCCGAATCTAGAGAACTACCCCTATAGGAGCCCTTTGAAAAGAACGCAAAATTGAGTAAAGTGACATGAAACGTAAATTAAAACACAGGGATTTTTATGTGATCTGAGATTCCTAGAATTGTACCATTAATTCCTTGGCGTAACTTCTATCTTCATGTCACCTCAGTACGCTCCTATTTTATTTGCTTCGTGTCGTTTACTTGTTTTGCAAACGCTCTCATTTCATTCCTTCATTTCATCATAGCGAAACAACAGTAAACGAAAGCACAAAGAATCTCCTGGATGTGCGGGGGTTTAACTCAACTCAATCAGAGGATACACCTAATACACCTATGGTAAACCCACAAAGAACAGTATAGGTTAACTGCTCACAACCAGGACACAAGTAGTAACCCAAGAAGACCTGGATTTAAATGGGAGAGCTCGCCGGTCATAAGGGCTCGTGTGTTTCAAGCGGCTAGTTCCTGGAATGCAGAGAGGATCTTAAAGGTAACAAAGAATCCTGGTAATTAAGGATATTATGATCTGGAATGACTCACGAATCTTACCACTACACGTGAGGCACAATGACCGAACCTCTGTTTGCAAGTCTTGTTTCCATCGCATCCCATTATTTCAAGCCATTAGACTTACCATCATAGGTGCGAGCGAGTCTTGGAGGTGATGAAGAATGAAGAGACCATTTTGTTTCACCTTCTCCTTCTTTGTTTGCAATGTAATGATATGAGTGAATGAAGTGAAAGAAATGTAAACACGCAACAACGAAGAACATGAAACAACAAGCGAACGAAATAAGACATGAAGCGAACAAAAACGGCTCTGCTTCAATTGAGAGAAGATAATGAGGGCACGGAAGCATGCTCCTTTACAATGGAGCAAAGCACAATATGAACGAAACAGGGATATGCTTTCCTCTAATGGCCAACAAGATGTTGAGCTCATGATGTACAATATGAAGTGAATTCATGCTGTGTTCTTTTGCTGAAACAATGAAAAGCGAACGGACTGAAATAAAGTGAATGCGTGCTTGAACCAATTAAGAACACGCAGCATACGAACGAAATCAAGAAACGAATTAATTCTTGGAGTTACAACTGTTTTCGAACAACATCAGAATCACCTTTGGCTCCTGTGGCTTCATTAATAGAATGAAAAGAACAACAAGGCAAAGGTATGTGCGATGGTTGCTTCATTTCATTGCGCTTATTTAAGCCACAAGGGGCAAAGGACACAACAACGCCCCAAATTCACAACATCAAGGCAACCGAAAGAACCACGCATTCCTCGTTTTCTTTCATGTGTTTCGTTAAATTAATTTGCTAGTTTTGTCCTACGTTCGTTCCTGTCACTCACCTATAACATCCTATAACCCTAAAGGGACAGGAACAAAGAAGGGAGAAAGAGTAGAAGTGAAGAGAAGCTGAACCCCGACACAACCCTAAACCCTAAACCCTAAACCCTAAACCCTAAACCCTAAAACCCTAAACCCTAAACCCCTGAGTTAGAGAACGATCCATATGCCCCGAGCTTTGGCCTGAAATCGTTCGTGGAAGAACTTCCGCTCGTAAACGACGATGAACTCCGGATAGACCTTCAGGATAGGGTTTAGGGTTTAGGGTTCCTGAGGGTTTAGGGTTTAGGGTTTTGGGTTTAGGTTTTAGGGTTCCTGAACAATTCCCATCATGGTGAATTGTAATGGTTCCCTTTTGGATTGTACAGGGCCTTCGGGTTTTGGATTTTTAGGCTTGTGTGGGCTTTGGGGTTTCAGTCTTCCTTCAGGGATTCCTATATTGGATACTATAATATCGAGCCAGAACAAGTGACTTGAGATTTTGGAGCATAGCATAATGTAGGGGCCTTGATAATTAGAATAGGGTTTTGGGGCCCATTATACTATAATTAGGATAAGGAACCCCGAAAATAGTTGAGGAAATCGTTTAGGCTTCTATATTAACTATCACGACCCTAAACCCTAAACCCTAAACCCCAAGAATGTTCAGGATCAGGAAGTTTGGGGCTTTCAGGGTCTGGGGCAGGGCTCCAATCTAGCCAAGGAACTGAAGGTCGGTGGTGGTTTAGGGTTTAGGGTTTAGGGTTTAGGGTTTAGGGTTTAGAGGTTTAGGGTTCAGGGTTTAGAGCTTGGCGTTTAGCGCTTAGGATTTAGAGTTTAGACCTGCTACCAGTATGGTACAAGGTTGATGTGTCCAGTACCCTAGCGGAACTAAAGGTTAACCTTTGGGATTGTATAGCGTTTATAGCACGTCCCCAGAAGGTTGAAGGTTATCTACTCTACGACTAGCTAGGCTCCTACAGACCATCCCTCCTTCGATATCAGGGCCCGGGGGTGGCAGTATGCAAATAGCGATACTTACTTTGGCCCCAAAATACCCAAAGAGGGACTATATACTTTAAGCCAACTCTGGCCCCAACGTACCCAAACAGGGACCACTCTTTCAGGCCAAAGTAGATACTATTCGGGCACATGGGCCCTTATAAGGTGCGGGCATGCATTTTCACGCCCCACAGCCTGATGCTTTGAACACCCCATGCCAAATGGGGGTTTCCGAAAATTAGGGGTACCTTATTTTGGGTTCCTTATATTAAGGATCCTATTATTTAGGGTACTATATTAGGGTCCCCTATTTTCAGAAACCCCCAAATCCTGCAAAAGAGGCCACCTGAACAAACTGCCAAAAGCCATTACATCACGCTTCGTTCCAAGAGAGCACTGATATACAAATGTACCCACGTAGCACGAGTAAACACACAATCGAAGAGGCATAGAGTCATGTGTACATGTCCATACTCAGCAGTCCTGGAAACTAACAAGATCCTTGTTGGGAAACAGCTTTCCCTAAGGCTCCATGTACCCATATAGTAGATACTTAGGCTTTAAAGTACCTATAGGTACTTTAAAGCCTAAGTATCNNGGGTACATGGAGCCTTAGGGTTTGCATGCATCCCACGCAGTCACACGCTCTAGATTGATGCGCTTCTCGTGACAAGCTCGGTCGGACACCTGATCATCGTGGTACCTCGCACAGGGATTGAGAGCCCTCCCTACTTGGAGGCCCAGGGGACTTAGTAAGTCGGTTATAAGCAGGGTTATAATTGGGATAAGTCCATTTAGGGTACTTATAACTCTACTTATAACCTACTTACTAAGTCCCCTGGGCCTCCAAGTACCAAAGTTCGAGCAAGATCGAAGCATGTCGAGGCAGCAGTTCGATTGTGAATGCTTACAGTGCTCCCGAAACCCTATCCCCGTTAAACGAAAAACTCCACCCTCCCCCCCCCCCGTCTAAACATAAATGAAAATTCCCAAAATGGATCCTAAACCCTCCCACGTCCCGTCTACCCTTCCCCTACTCCAAAACATACTGATACTTTCAGAGGAGTCACCCTCTGAATTTCCTAAAGATCGAACTCCCCAAGCCTCCCAACTCTCCCTTAAAGGAATGAAAACCCTAAACCCTAAACCCTAAACCCTAAAAACTAAACCCTAAACCCGAAACATAAGGATGGCTCTCCAAACTTGGGTCCCCTTTAGGGTCCTTTTTAATAAGGTGCCGTACTCTCTTGGGGGGCCCCAAAAAGGACCCTAGTTTAGAGCACTGCCCATAAAACTCCTGTGGCCTCAAGGTTGAAGACCGGCCCCCTCTTTTAGGGTTCAGGGTTGCGGGTTCGGGGTTTGGGGTCTAGGGTTTAGGGTCTAGGGTTTAGGCTTCAGGGTTTGGGGTTTAGGGTTTGCCTTCTTCCGCCTCCAAACGAAATCATCTGAGCCGAAAACCTGAACACCTAAAGTGAAGGTATGGGCCGCTCTACACCCTAAGCTCTAACCCCAGAAATCCGGAAATCTATACCCCAAACACCCGAAATCTTTACACTTAACTCCTAAACTCCTAAATTTGAAGCTTAAGTACTCCAAGAAACACTCAGAAACCCCAAACCCTAAACTCCGAAATTTGAAGCTTATATACTCTAAGAAACACTCAGAAACCCGAAACAAATCGCTGAGAAACTCCTCAGGGTCACAGGACGAACTCCCGGAAGGTCCCATGGATCTTCAGCCGATCCCCGAGCACCGAGTCGTAGGAAGCGGCCTGGGGCTGTGTCTCCCCTACCCGGGGTCCCCAAAAGGGCCCTTTAGGGTTTAGGGTTTATAGGGTTTCGGGTTTAGGGTTTAAGGGCCCGGTAAAAATTTTGGTGTTTTAGGGGTCCGAACACTTCAGATAAACGTGCACAAACAATTGAAAAATCAAACTGACGCAAACCAGAACCGAATTGTAAATTGAAATCAAGTATGATATCAAAATGAACAAGAAAAAGACTGTCGCCCTCTTGGACAAGGGTCAGGGCCGCAAGTTTGTTCAACAGGCCTTCTTGAAGTTGTACACGGATTTTAGCTGAGTCTTCTTACGGTCGTTCTGATTTGGTACAGGGCGTAGGGTTCTAAAGGGTGTATAATTCAGGGTTAGGCTTGCATATTCAGCTTTATCGCTTCCAGGTGCCCTCAGCCCTTGTAAGGAACCCAAAACCCTCCCCTCGGGGCATTCGATCTCTAGTGTTTCAGACTCTAAACCGTCTAAACCCTGCCTTAACCTCCCAAAACGCTAGAAAGTCTAAGTTAGGGCTCATAAGGGGGGCCAATCAAAAAAGGCAGGTTATCCAAGAGGGTGTTGGTTCTTGCTACCATAATGATGGAATTAGGTCCCCGAAACCATGATTGGAATGGTCATTCTTTGGACCCTCTCGGTCATTAGGGCTTATATTAGGGCCCTAAAAAGCTTCTATATCAAGGGGGTTCAGAAGAAGAACCTATACATAAAGGTAGGATATGGTAGTTTAAGGTCAGCCCTTCCTAACTCCATACACCCCTGAACCCTAAGACCCTAAACCCTAAAGCCTAAACACTAAAACACTAAGAAAAAAACCCTAAGCCCTAAACCCTAAACCCAAAGCCCTAAAAACTAAACAAAATGGACCCTAAACCTGAACCCGAAGACCCCAAAGCCGAACCCCTAAACCCTAAAACCCCAACCCTGAAAACTTACTTGGAGGCCCAGGGGACTTAGTAAGTCGGTTATAAGCAGGGTTATAATTGGGATAAGTCCATTTAGGGTACTTATAACTCTACTTATAACCTACATACTAAGTCCCCTGGGCCTAAACCCTAAACCCTAAACCCTAAACCCTAAACCTTACTAAGTCCCCTGGGCCTCCAAGTAACCCTTCCGGACGGCCTCCCCGAGGCAACTGCGCTGCAAAGCGTCCGCGGATGGCCGATCTTCGTCCGTATAGCGGACCTCCACTCGTGCTTTAGGGCCTTATGGGGGCTTTAGGGTTTAGGGTTTAGGGTTTAGGGTTTAGGGTTTAGGGTTTAGGGTTTTTTTATCAACGAGCTTAAGGCTCCTATCCATGTCAGGGGTCGTGGAGTCCCTGGGCTGTACTCACGGATCCCATGCCCAAGACAAAACTTAAATCACCTTGAACCCTCAAGCTCTGAACCCTAAAACAGAAGAGAATGGGACATGCTGGAGGCCCTGTTTCTCGTGTACTTTACGTGTTATTCGAAAACGGCAGGCCTCTGCAATGTCCTTGAAAACACAAACTGCCTAAAGCCCAAACAACCCAAACCTCAAAACCCCAAAACCCGAAACCAGGCCCGAATTGTGGGGGCCTTAATAATTATAATAGGGTTTGACTGTAATTATAGTACAATAGACCCCAAACCCTATTCCAACTAGTAAGGTCACTGTATTACACCCTCGGACGCTTGAAATATTTGCATGTGTCATCACTCAATCTGCCAGAACAAACAGCCGGGATGCAATCAGTCTGGTTTCAGCCACTGGTAGGAGGGGGATACCCAGAGGCTAAACATCGCTCAACAGTCTTATGTAGGATCATCGCATTATGTGCGGCCCCCAAAACCTTAATCTCTAAGTTCTTAGTTCCCCAGGGGGGGATAGTATTTAAGACAACAAGAATCTTCTGGAAGGAAATGGAATTCGAATAGGCACTGCTTCAGGATCCACGGCATCTGTGGCCAAAGTGCTCGCCACTTCCTCAATCCAATCGGGGCAGTGTGCCGAAAAATCTAGAACATTATTTGAGCAAGATTGCCAAGCAATCTTGCAATGTTGCTCTCGCCGACTGGTCTAGCTTTTATACAGACCAAGATTGCAAAGGGGGGGAGCATGATTGCGAAGCAATCTTGCAATCTTGGTCTCCAAAAGGTAAAGTAGTCGGCGATCAAATGGGGCAAGTGGAAGATTGCTTGGCAATCTTGCTCCCCCCCCGGCTGACCAAGATTGCCATTGCCAAGGTTACCAAGATGGTTCCATCAGTTAATTGTTCTGAATTCCTGGCACAATGAAATGCGGGCTTCTCATTCTCACAAGAACAAGAAGCAAGGCCGCCACAGATACTCTTGAGAGTCATATGACAAGCGTGAAACACACGTTTCCAACCGCGAAGCACGCCAGTCAATGCGACCTTGAAGGTTTAACGTTCCACTTGCCGCAAATTGCAAATCAAAGCCTTCGGAATAACATCCGCATGGTTCTGACCACGACGGAAGGAATCGGAAAAATTCGGAAACCCCATATGCCATTGGCAAAATGGGGCTGTCCAACTTTTTGAGGTCGTGACTTCCGGAAGGTTAGTACTCATGTAAACCACCGTCATGTAAGTCCCAAAACATTTGTCATTGGGGTGCTGTAGAAAGCACAAGACAGGGCATTCCAGTAATGTTCGCGGCTGAGCTTTGACCCCGAATTTGCAGCGCGTACTGACTTCCTAATTCCCCTGACAACTGACCCTAAGGGTCCATGTACCCAAAGTAGTCCCTATTTGGCTACTTTGGGGCCAAAGTATCTACGATTTGGGTACATGGACCCTTAGGGTGAAGTAAAGGCCCCACCTTTCCAAGCAAAGAGCGGCACACCATGAGCACGGAGTGCCTGCAGGGCTCAGGGTCTGCTTTTTTGCCCGGTTGAGGGTTTAGGGTTTAGGGTTTAGGGTTAGGATCTCGGAAGGAACGTCTCGGTCATTTCGGCTACAGCTATTCTCTCACCTCCGAATGCGTGTTTAGGGCTCAAGGTTTAGGGCTCAGGCCTTAGAGGAAAATCCCATATGTAGTGAACCCTAGAAAGGTATGGCTTTCAAGGATTTGGGGGAACCTTAAACCCTAAGCCCTTAAACCCTTGAGCCCTAATCCCTAACCCCCGAAAGCTTAGGCCAAGGCCTTCTGAGCTCAACTGGCGGGCCGGGGGGTGGACGCCGCGGGGCCCCCGCCTCCTGAGCTGAGGCATACTTTAGGCTTGGGGGTTTATCTTTGTTGTGGTGTTAGGGCAGTTTAGGGCTTAGAGGGTTTAGGGTTTAGGGCTTAGGGTCTAGTTTAGGGTTTGGGGTTTAGGCTTCAGGGGAGTTTGTTTAAGGGGCTCCTTCAAGACTTTCCTTAAACCGGTTCCTTTGAGAAGTTCCTTAAATGTAAGGGGAGTTCCTGTAAAAAAACCATAAGTGGTTCTTGTCAGGAGTTCCCATAAGGGGTTAGTTCCTTTAAGGGGTTCCTCTATAACGGGTTTAAAAGTAAGTCGTTTATGCAAGTTCGTGAATCCAAGATGCCCAGGGGTATTCACCGTGAACCTATAAGGCCCTAAGGCTCGGAGTAGCCCAAAGTCCTGAAACCCCATGTAGTACGGTTTGGGGTTTAGGGTTTAGGGTTTAGGGTTTAGGGTTTAGGGTGCGGTATTTGGGCCCAAAAGCCTTAAAATGTGAGTGCTTGCAGCCTTGGGGTAAGGCACCAGGGGACTTCCTAAAGAGGGCTTGGTCTGGTACCTCCCAGTAAGGACGCTGCATGCTCTCAGAGCTTTTAGGCTTGCGGGTGTGGGGTTTAGGGTTTAGGGTGTAGGGTTGAGGGAAGAGAATGGTTTGAGGTTGAGGGTTTGAGGGGTGTTGTGGGAGGCTTCATGGCTTCAAGGCTTCAGATTTCATCTCCAGGGGCCCAACTACCAGAAGAGGGTTGGACACATTTCACCGTGTAGTCTCGCGAACCCAATACCCTATCCTATACCCCTAAAACCCTACACTCCGAGCTCAAAACCCACAGTTTGGCCACCTGGAACCCTCAGGAGTGCGTTTCTTGTTTATAACACTCTCGGCCTGTGTGGGCAGACCCAGGATTTCCAATTTAGGGTTTAGGGTTGAGGGGTTTAGGGTTTAGGGCTAGGGGGTTTTAGGGCTTAGGGTTTAACATTCAAAAACTGAGTCTGCAAGTGTACGAGAAATGCACACTTTGGGGGAGGTTTACTGTCTACGAAGAATACCGGCTTTGGCCTATTCGGAGGGTTAGGGAATGGGTTGGAAGGTTTGGGTTCTGGTGCCTAGGGATTTAGGGCTTGAAGCCTTGGGAGTGGTCTTCCCTAAACCCTAAACCCTAAATACTAAACCCTAAACCCTAAGACGACTGAGGGTTCAGGTATTTGGCTAAGGATGTGAGCCTTTATAGGATTTAAGGTTCCTACTTTTAGGCTCAAAGTACCCAGGCCTTCCACCAAAAACCCTTAGTTAAGGTAGGATCCATATAGTGATTTGAGGGTATAGTATATTCCTTAATTAAGGGATTTTGGATGACCTGGGTATGGAGCTTCAGGCTTTAGGGCTCTTCCTGAATTACGCAGCATGTTTTCCGCGCATAAGAGGCTACAGCTCATGGTCCCGAATCTAGCCAACCTTAAAGCGTAAATCCTAAATCCTACTGCAAACTCTAAACCCTGAGCCCTAAACCCTGAGCCCTAAACACTAAAACCTGAGCCTTAAACCCTAAACCGTAAGTCCTAACTTCTACTGCGAACTCTAAACCCTGAGCCCTAAACCCTGAGTCCTAAACCCTAAACCCTGAGCCCTAAACCCTAAACTCTAAACCCTGAGCCTTAAGACCCTGAGTCCTAAACCCTGGAGCCCTAAACCCTAAACCCTAAACCCTGAGCCTTAAAACCCTTAATCGAACCAGAAGCTGCCTCCTCTCCGGCCATTCCACGGGGACCCTCGCCATATTCATCGGACCTTGCTTCGGTTTAGGGTTTAGGGTTTAGGGCTTAGGATCTAAGCTCTAAGTTCTGGTGACTGTGTGGAGGGTTTGTGCTCGAGTTGAAACCATATTGAACCGACCCCTTACAGAGGGGGGGGGGGGGCGCAACAGATATATGTCTGAAAAGAAACCATAACCCCAAACCGACACAAACTAAACAAGCACACTGCGAGCGCCGTATTGAAAACCCAAGACTCTTCTGTTCTGGTGTCGGAAATAACTTGAAGATAGCCCGCCGCTGGACACTGTTCTTGCGGCTTTAGCCCCAGATCTCCCCCGGGTATATGGGCTTAGTTGGGGTGAGGGTTTAGGGTTGAGGGTGTATGTAGAGTTTAGGGTAGGGATGTCGGGGTGCAGGAATTTCAAAGGCCGGCCATGGAACTGTGGCTGTGGGAGTGGGCCCGATTCTGCAGCTAGGTCGGCGCGGGAACCTTAGGCCCCGGCACCCTCCCCTCTCAAAAGGTCCAAAGTACCTAAATGGTAGTATGTAGGGTTCCTATATTCGGAATCTTTATATTATGACTTGAGAAAACCCCAAACCCAAAACCCTAAACCCTAAACCCTACCCCCAGAACAGTACCTACTGTTGATCATATAAATCCTGCATTACCTTATGGACCCTAAACTATGGGAATTATGGTATACTCCTAATTATGGGTAATGCAGGATTTATATCATCAACCGTAGGACCCTCTGGGCCTCTCTTCATCTCCGGGGAGAGCGCTCGAACCCTGGCACCCATTCCACGGCCATGTCACATTCCGCAACAAGTGGAAGCTAGAGGGGTTTAGGGTTTAGGGTTTAGGGTTTAGGGTTTAGGGTTTAGGGCATCGAGCCCCGATTGCGGTCTTGGCCTTTTTGACTTTGGCCTCCGTCCAGAATGTGGAACAAGAGTCTGGGGGATGCTGGACTTGTCCAATATGGCAGCCTGAACCATCGCTGATGTTGTCCCCACGGACTCCTTATCATTATACTCTGCAGTAGTATACTCTAGGGTACCCAGAAGCTCTGCTCTGACGAACAAGACCCCTAGATTACTTAAGGACTTACCAAGCTAGGTCAAGCTGGCAACGACCCCCTGCTCGAAAGCTGAACTCTAACGAAGGTCGCAAGCCCTGAACTCGAAACACATAACATACCAACCCCTGAACCCGGAAAAGCTCCACGGGCAAGGCCCCAAACACAAAAACACGATAAAGGAACCCTCCGTGTTCTTCCTCAACTCACCAGGAATCAAGAACAAATGTGCCTTAAACGCTATCAAAGGCCCGTCTAGAGCTTGAGGTAATACTACTCCAGCCTTGCCCCTAAACCCAAAGCCTTGAAACCTAACCCCTAAACCCGCAAATCCTACACCCCGGGGCCCCAAATCCTAAATACCTAACCCAAAACCCTAAACCCCTACCGGGATCCTGTAAAACCTATCTGTCTAGGGATCCATTACGATGATTGCTTTATCTGAAACCTTAAACAGGTAATTAGGTTCTTTGGGGTTAAGGTAAACCCTACCTTAAGAACTCAAAACCTACTTTTTTGTAGGGTCCCTATAAATCCCATATTAGGGTTTATGATAAGAACCTACAAAAAAAGTGGGTTTTGGGTTCTTAAGGTAAACCCGAAACCCCATGTATCCTAAGTGCCCGGAGTCTCCCAAGACTTTCTCAGGAGTCGGCTTGGTCACCTCAGCTGCATCTGTTTAGGGGTTTACAGTAGAAGCCCCAAAAGTTG
>CAJNDV010009014.1:36982-49248 GCA_905221635.1 Symbiodinium sp. CCMP2456
TTTGGGTTTGTGTGTTTTTGGGGTTTAGGGTTTAGGGGTTTAGGCGGTTTAGGGGTTTAGGGGTTTAGGGGTTTAGGGTTTAGGGTTTAGGGGTTTAGGGGTTTAGGGTTTAGGGTTTAGGGGCTTTGGGAACTTAGTCTGGATTTATGGGTTGAATACTATCGTGTTTCAGAAAAAGCTTTGCGGGTTGAGGTTCGGAACTAGGTGCATATATAGGGCTTGAACATAGCATCTTCGGGTTTAGGGAACAGCAATTAAGGATTTGGGGTTGTGAGGGTTTAGAATTTTCAATGAAGCGAGACCAGGTACCCAGACACTCCAATATCCCTTAATTAAGGAATATACCTCAAATCATATTAAGTATCCTACTATAGTTTAAGGAATATTCATTAATTAAGGAATATTGGAGTCTCTGGGTAAGGCTTCCGAACGAAACCCGACACCCTTTTAATCTTGCCCACGTCGGAAAAGCCTGTCCCCCGGAGCGCCGATACGCCACCATAAACCCAAAGGTCAACCGTAAACGCCGTAAGCCCTTGAACCCCAAACCCCCTAGCCCCAAGCCCTAAACCCAACAGAAAGGACTGGTTGAAAGCACAAAAAAGTCTTCCTTCACAACAGTTTTTTCTCAAACAAAAAGGTTCAAATTGAACACACTCAAGATTACTGGGCAGCTTGTGCATACTGGAGATCCCAGAGGGTCCGAGTACCCAAATAGTAAGGTCTTAGGTCCCATAATCCATCCTCTGCGTCGTTTTTGGACCTTGAAACCCTACTATTTGGGTAATTGGACCCTTATAGGGGATATGTATCCAGGGAAAGCACCCTCAAGATCCTTCCCCCCCACTCCCGCATTCTCAGCCACATCCCACCCAATCCGAAACCCTAAGCCTTATATCCCAAAACCCGAAACCCTAAAACCCCAAAACCTTAAACCCTAAACCCTCAAACCTTGAACCCTAAACCCTAAACCCTACAAGCCCAAAGCCCTACAACCCTAAACCCGAAAACCCTAAACCTAAAGCCCTAAACCCTAAAAGCCCTAAGCCCTACAACCCTATTATACATCCCTGCAAGACTCTAACACAAAAAGGAGCCCTTCAAGGAACCCTTAAGCAATCCCAAGACCCATACCCAGCAGTTTGTGCAGCCGAAGGAACTCGCCAACTTGCGAGTCCAAAAGAGGAAGCCGACCTGGGTCATATAGGGATTCTTTGCTAAAGTTATAACAAGGACTATAACGGGATGTAGTAGTTACTAATACTTTTTTAAATCATTCAGATTTCCACATTGGACTGTTTCACTTTTCGGAAGATGATCCCAAAGGATCTAAGTACAAATGTAGTATATATGTACAGGCCCTCAAATATCTTCTATGTTGGCCTTGAAAGCCCTAATCACTATAGAAGGGCTGCATAGTGCCCCAAACCCTAAGCCCTCATACAAGGCCTTGCAGGTTCTACTGAGGGAAGCTTAAGTTTAAGTTTATCTGGCTGACCGTTCAGGCAGCCACCTCAAGTCGTTCTCCCAAGTTGCAACTCTAAACCAAGTTGCCGAATGATAATATAAGGGCCTTAAGAATCAGGACTGTGCATCCTAAGGCCTAGTGCTTGCTTGAAACGGCTTCGACTCCGTTTGAGAGCCCCCCAAAAAAGCAACAGCACTTTTTTAAACGTGACCAAGAACCCCCTAAACCCTAAACCCTAAACCCTAAACCCTAAACCCTATTATAAGCAGCATCAGGCCCCAAACGCTACTTGCTTAGGCTTCTCCCTACCCCGAAACCCTAAACCCAAAAGTAAACCCCAAAAAGTTGGAAACCGGATTAAGGCCCATTAGTGCTGGGATTCCCTAGACATTACCCTAAACCCTAAACCCTAAACCCTGAACCCTGAACCCTGAACCCTAAACCTTAAGGTTTGAGGCTCTTGGGTTTCCAACTTGTGGGCTGCTACCGTAAGCCTTCTACAAGTAACTACTAAGCCCCAAACCGTAAACCCTGAACCCTGAACCCTAAACCCTAACTTCTGCATGTTCGAAAGCAGAGGCTGGACTTGCCGGTCAAGAGGGCTTTGCAAGGGGTTTAGGGGTTGAGGGTTTAGGATTTAGTGTTTAAGGCCTTAGGGTTGAAGGGTTGTGTTTGGGGTTTAGAGGCACGGGGTTTACTGCTGTTGAAAGCTGCAGCTTGAGCTGAATTAAGGAGTTTAGGGCTTGGGGTTTAGAGGTTTAGGGTTGCGCGGTTTTGGATTCGGGATGATTTGTACCTACTTCTTGACATAGCGACCCCTGGCCATAAAACTAGGTATCCTAGACAGGGGTAGGGTACGACGCTCTGGGTCCCTGCCTTACCAGGGTCCACACAAGCTAAACTAGGACCTCTCCCAGGCAGCAGGAAGCACGCAGAACAACCGACTGCATGCAATTAACAGGTGGGTTTATCAGGGGCCTCAAGGTTTGGGTTTGGGGTTTAGGGTTTAGGGGTTAAGGTCTTGAGTTTTTCAAGGCTTAGTGGTTCAGAGCTTGCGGGTTAAGTTCACTGAATGGCTTTGCACCGGCTGGAAAACCCTACTGTTCGGGCACTTGCACCATGGGGGGGCGGATCGAGGTGTCATGGTTTGCTGTTTACGTTTACACGCTTTGAATTGGAACCCATGGAATCCTGGGAATAGGATGCCGTGTTATTCAGACCCTGAGATTAAAATGCAATGTGGAACCCCAACCCAACCCATCCGGATCCCAGTCGCACTTTGTGTCGTTCATCTCTCCTTTCTAGTGCAGCCGGAGGGACTGCAGATGGAAAACGAGGAGCGTCCCTGCTCTATGGTTTAAATCTGCGACTGTATTTTGTTCTAAGACTTCGTGTTTAGGACTTTGGGTTTTGACGTTTGAGTGGCTTTGCGTTTCTGTGCCTTTGGACTCGTGCAAGTTCTTGTAGTTGGTCGGCTCCCTGATAGCAAAAGCAGGGAGCTGTGACGACTTGTCGGCGCGAAATCTTTATAGCGGGCATGATCGCGCAACACGGCCCGATGCCTATGCTCAGCAAAGGCCTAAAGAAAGGAGCCCGGCCCTTTTTGAATGTGGGACTATGCTAGAGGTACCTTCTTAAGGAAGGACTTCAAAAGGTTTTAAAACCGGCTCTGATGGGCTTCTGCAAGATCTCCTAAAGCTTTTCTAAGCTTTCAACAGGTTCTAAGGCTGTCGAATTTCGAAGTGGGACGATTGGGGACACTCTTTCGTACAAGGAGAGGCTAATAGGAACTGGAACCCACCGTCTAGCCATCTTGCGGACAGGCATTATGAACAACTACCGTGTAGGGCTTGATGGGGTGTTTCAGAATTGCTTCAGGCAACGTGACCTCGGACCTCGCAATCCTGCAATAACTTAGACACGAAATACAAGGAATGTGGAATATTCAACAAATGATGCAAGTATAAATGATTTCATGAGATATGCCGACATGTACCCGAGAGTTGAAGATGCAAACAACGACATAAATCAACATATCATATATATATATATATATATACATACATGCATATGCATAAATAAGTATACATATACATATATATATATATATACTAGGTTGGCCCCTCAAAGCCTCTGAAAAATATTCGTAAATAAGATCCTCTTAAGCCCAATAAGGGAAAATCTAAAATGTCCCAAAAGGCCTACCTAGTGTGTATATATATATATATATATATATGTGTGTGTGTGTGTGTTGTACCAGTTGTATATATATATATATGTATACATACACACATAAGTGTACACATAAACACAATCACAATCCTACAAAAATGCGTGTCTACATACTGTTATATATATATATACATACACATACGTAGACGTATCTGCATGTGCAGCTTCGGTTCGACATCCCGCGATCATAAGCGTTCAGCCCAAGCCCAAGCCTTTGGTGGGACCCACGTCTTTTGACCGCTTTTTTGGGGCGGAGGTGTGGGTTCTATGAGGTTTTATAGGTCTTTTATGGGATTTACAAGGGTAGCATAGGGATATGGTTTCCGTGTATTAGATAATTTGGAGTCTAGGGTTTAGGGTTTACGGGCCTGGAGTCTAAGGTTTGGCTTTTAGGGACATAGGGTCCTTAGTGGTTCAGACAGAGTGTCGGGGTATCTGTCTTTTAGTACAGGTTTAAGCCCCGTACTCAGAGCTACCTGTGGTACGTAAACCCTATTAATTATTTGGGTGACCCAAACAAAGCTAAACGGTAGATGAACCCTAAACCCATCTAAACCCTGTAGTAGGAGTTTGTTGGAAATGAGGGTTCAGCTAGGCGGCATTGGGAAGGCTTTAGTGAAGAAACCAAGCAATCAACATAGAAACTGCTAGGGAGAACATATAGGTAAGGTGAGGTATAAGGTACGGCCCTTTAACCCCAGGCCGTTTAAAACACCCTAAACCCTAAACCCTCAACGCTAAGCTCTTAAACCCTAGAAGGGCCGTTTAAAACACCCTAAACCCTAACCCTGAACCCTAAACCCTAAACCCTATGCGCAATCTAGGTTCGGCGTGGGCTCCTTGTTGAACAATTCCGGGTGATGCCGGCGACTTCAGGCTGGGAAGATTCTAGCCCAACTGAAGCCGGCAATTGGTCGACGAAGGAAGAAGTTCAGCTGGTATAAAGGCTCTGTATATAAATTCGGGCAGTTCAGGGCTTTTGAATGTTTAGGACTAAAATAGGGTACTTGATGATTTCGCGTTTGCGATGTGGGGCTATGTTTGGGCAGTGTAGGTGTTAAGATTTAGGGTGGAGCTTATTTGGATGTGGGGTCTGGGATTCAGGGACGATTCTACGAGACAGTACACAATTCGGAGAGCCAACACCCCAAGGCTTACGACAGCGCCGTCGTCTGCTCAACACGTGATAGAGTAGCGCCCATGTGGGAACCCCTTGCAATACGCCTTACTGTTTTCGACTATAGTACTATAGACTATAGGGTACAAGTATTGGTCTATTGGTCATTTTTCACCTTTGAGACGCCTCCAACAACGAAAGGGTGGTGTGTCATCTTAGGCAGGGCGACTGTGGAGTTTTCGGTTCAAGAGAGTGTATGAGACAACAATGGAGTTACTGAGAACTCATACCGCTAGAGATGCGCACAGCACGGTTTTCACAAAACAAAGACAGACAAACCTTCGAAACATCACTCCGTAAGTCTAGCACACTTTCAGGTGGGTAGTTATCGTTATCGGAGCCTTAAAGAACTATATACCTCATAGAAGCCCTAAACCCTAAACCCTAAACCCTAAACCCTAAACCCTAAACCTTATAGAGGCCCTATACACCCTAAACTCCCGACCTGTAGTTTTCTTTGAGTAAGGCAATGACCCCTCGATCAGGAAACCCCAGAAGCCTGCTGCGTGGAAGGCACGCACCGTCTAGAACCCTAAACCCAAACTAATGTAGGGGCCTTATTAATTAGAATAGAGTTTTGGGGTTCCTTGTTACAACTATAGTACGATATATATATATATATATATATCCCCAAACCCTATTCGAATAATTACGGCCCCAATATTCCTGCACAATGAGGATGAGGGTTTGGGAAACGATACAGAAGGTGTATAGGGGCTCGAAGGGGGTGGCGGCTTAGGGTGTAGGGTTTAGGGGTTGGGGTTTAGGGTTTAGGGAATAGTGATTATTACGACCCCTATATTAAGCGCCTGAGTGATCAGACGAAGAGGTGAAACTTATCAGAGTCCTCATTATGCTAAACCTCTCTGGGGCCCTGATATCCCAAGGAAGCTGAGAAACCCTAGATCCTGAACCACAAACCCTAAACCCCTAACCCTAAAACCCCCAAACCCTAAACCCTAAACCCCTAAACCCTAAACCGCCAGAACTAGGAACGGATGAACGGATTTCTGGTGCTGACCTTCTTCAGCCATGGACTCCCTGTACCCACCATTGGACAAGGTCCCTGGTGAGCAGGCAGCGATCGCCCAAAATGACTAGAACAGGCTTTCGGCCTAATGTAGGGGCCTGAATAATTAGAATAGGGTTCTGAGCTCTTTTACAGCATAAACATCATACGGAACCCCCCAAAATAGTATAGGTAACTATTTCGGCCCCTATATTCGGGTTTTAAGGTTTAGGCATTAGGGTCTTCTGGGGTTTGGGGTTTAGGGTTTTGTATACTTTTCGGAGACTCCTAGAGAAGAACCTATATACCCCTAAAAACCAAGCAGCTCAAGCTATCATCAAGCGCCTTGCAAATCACTCTGCGTGTGCGTAGAGCTAAACCCTGAACCCTAAACCTAGTGTGGCATTTTGGGGCGACAGCCCGTGCAGGTAGCTCGAAAAGGCCACCGAAACTCTGCACCGCCGCTAATGCTGGCCCGACGAAAGCTCGACTCTACGTAGAAAGTAATGCTCAAAGCTTAGGGTTTGGGGGTTTAGGTTCTAGGAATTTAGGGTTCAGAGTTTTTTTTCTTTCAATTCAAAGCAGTATATTTTTTCAGAGTAAGCACAACAAGCACAACTAAGACTTTGACTTAGCCTGCTGCCGATAATGAAAAAAGGTGCCCACTGAGGGACCCAAGTACCTGATTACTGGGCCCTTTGGACCCCTACGGCTATAGATGCTCTTCGGCGGTTTTGAGCGTACTGAGACGGTCTATGGTTCCAAACACCTCCTTAAGGGACGATGTACCCAAATAGTAAACACTTTGGCCCCAAAGTACCCATCTAGGGACTACTTTAAGGCCAAAGTATCCATTATTTGGATACATGGACCTGTAGGGCCTTCTAGCACTGTAGTATTTCAGCACATAGGTCCTCAAGCTCTTCCACCCTCAACCATACGCCCTCAACAACCCTCGGACGCCTTACTCTAAAGCCCAAAATGCCCTAAACTTTGGCCCTACGAAACAAAACCCAAAAGGTCCTAAGCAACTATGTTGTAGAATGTAGGGAGTTTTTGCTAATTGTTGCTATCATGATTTGGGGAAGCTCCCACCTTGATGGTGCCTTTCCCTAAGCATCCAAGTACCCAAAAATCTGATCCTCTCCCAAAGATCAACCTTCATAACGACTATCTGTAACCCAAGTAACCGATTCTTGGGCCCTTTGGACCGCTAGGGCTATAGATGCTCTTCGGCGGTTTTCAGCGTACTGAGACGGTCTAAACTTCCAAACACCTCCTTAAGGGTTGATGCTTCCAAATAGTATATACTTTGGCCCCAGAGTACCCGTATTGGGACAATTATTGCTATCATGAATTGGGGAAGTTCTCACCCCTAAACCCTAAACCCTAATGGTACCTTTGACTCTTTGGGACATGACATGGCTTCCTGGCTTCTCGCCGGTGTTGGCATGAGCAGCCCTAGGGAGAAGATGGCGCTGGCATAGCCAAGGTTTATGAGACGTTAAGAATGCTTCAACCCTGGGGTTCTATTGGGGTTTAGGTTTCGGGCTTAGGGTTTAGGGGTAGGTTTTAGTTTTTAGGGTTTAGGGCTTTTCTGGTTAGGGTTTGAGGCTTTTTGGTTGTTAGAGTTTAATGCGTGCGATTTTGAGCGGGGACCTTAGAAGTAGAATAAGGGTTAAGGCTTTAGGGTTTAGGGTTTCTATAACGGTGAGTATGGGGGCCTTGAAAAACAAATTACAGGGTTTCGGTTCATGGTGCGATATATTTATTATAAGGAACCCTCCGGCCCTACCGGACAGTGTTAAAGAGTTCCGAATCAGGCTCTACATTATGGAGTGGCTTCTTACTTGTCCAGTTTTGCCAAGGGACCCTACGTCGCCCTACGTAGCTACAGGTGGCATACCTACCCAAACCACAGTAGTTCTTCCTAAACCCTAAACCCTAAACCCTAAACCCTAAACCCTAAACCCTAAACCCAGTAGTTCTTCCTACTATAGAAACCCTGCTTTCTATATGAAGATGCTGAGGAATCCTGGGGTTTGTACAAAGGAACTCAAAGTTGAGCTTTGGGATCTCACTCATAGAGTTTAGGGTTTAGGGTTTAGGGTTTAGGGTTTAGGGTTTTGGGTACTTCACCAAAAAAGGTTGAAAGGGTTTAGGGCTTAGGTGAAGGGTACTGTATCTACTGCTCAGAGTGCGTGGAATTGTTCGGGCTCCTTTTGAAAATTGGTGGGGGTATATATTGGGTCTCATCGTGCGGCAAGTTGTGGGGCGACAAGAAGTTAAAGCCTATATCAAGTATCAAGCAGAATTTGTGGGTCTAGGGTTTACAGGGTTTTTGTGCTGAGGCTTTGGTTTCAAGGTCTTGGGTCCAGGGCAGGGGGGTTCTTCAAGGCTTTCTTCAGGGTCTTACTACGAGGCCCAGGGGACTTAGTAAGTCGGTTATAAGTAGGGCTATAATTGGGGTAACTCCACTTAGGGTAAGTAAAACACTTAACCTACTTACTAAGTCCCCTGGGCCTCCAAGTAAGAAAGCTTTCTAAACATGTGGGTAGTTCTCTAAATTGAAGTCCTGTTTTGGGGCCCCAAATAGTACGGCACCCTTTTCAAAAGGACCCAACAAGGGACCCTAATTTAGAGAACTCCTCATGTGAGGATCTTTGCAGTGTGCTAGCCTGAACCTAGACCCTTCACCCCTAAACCCTCAACCCTGAAAGCGGCTGACTAACTATACTGAACCCTAAACCCGCTTAGAGTTCTGCGTAAACGCTTGGGGGTTTTGGGGCTCAGGGTTTTCAGGGTTTTAGGTTTAGGGTCTTGGGTTTAGGGTTTTTGGGTTTAGGGTGCCGGGGTTTAGAGTTTAGGTTTAACGTTTAGGGACGATGTGCCAGAAACTCCGACGAAGTTTGGGCTTTCGCGTACGGGGTTGCATTTCGGAGAGGTCGATTTGGATGCGAAGACACGGGAGTTTCAGAAAATAAAACAGTACCTGGACCCTTACATGTAGGACTTGTAGTACTTGTTGTCAACCTTGTGTTTCTTATTACTTGTCGCCTTCTAACCTTCTAACCATAAAATAGGTCCGTAGGTTCTCCAACAATCAAACAGACTTGGCAAGTCCTGGGTCTAGGTCAGATGCTTAATATAAGGACCTCCAAACCAGGTTTACAGGTTGGTTGTTCATTGGTTCGGGCTGGGCTAGACCAGCGCGCCTGCATGGAAACAGCTTCACTGGGCGTAGAACACCCCGGATTTTTCTTAGGCCACGAGGGACTTATCACCCAGCCACACTCAGGGCTGGCAGGTGTCAGGGATTCCCTTAGCATCGAAATAGCCCAAAAGCCTTATATAATAGGGTCTTTGGGCCCAAAAGCCTTATAATATGAGTCCTTTGAGGGTAAGGGATTTGGCACAACAAGTCCCAGTCTCGGGCGTGTGGGATTTTAATCGCAGTCGCCATTGTAGCCCCCTTTCCTGGTTAATCAGTTCATCGCAACGATCTTAACTTAACCATAAATCCTGAATCATAATCAAGAGTTGGATAACCCCAAACAATGGCGACAATAAGCCCTAAACCAAAGTGTTCTCGATGCTGGCCCCTAACCCAGACCCTTTCCCCAAAATAGAACCCTGCAACAAAAACGTATATGATACGGCTGAAGATAGGAACATTTTCGAGGTATCCATCGAAAGCCTAGTTTCCGCGACCCTGAACCGTCACCCTAAACCCTGAACCCCTGTACACCCTAAACCCCAAAAGCATTTATATCCCTAAACCCTAAATCCCCAAACCCTAAACCCACAACTCGAAATTCCTGTAAAAACCCTAAACCCCTGTAAACCCTAAATGCGACAGGCAGCCAAGCACTGGCCAGCAACGGACTACATGGTCAATTCCTAAGGGTCCATGTGCGGCATGTGCCCAATACTTTGGCCCCAAAGTAGCTACAGAAATATACTTTCTATTGTGTAAGTACTTTGGACCCCTAACGGAAGCCCTAAACCCGAAACCCCTAGAGAAACCTAAAGGGAACCCTTAAAGGGGACTCTTAAAGGGAACTTAAAGGGAACCCTTAAAGAGAAGCCCTAAAGGAAACCCTTAAAGAAAACCCCTAAAGGACACCCTTCAAGAGAACCCTTTGAAGGACACCCTTAAAGGGAACCCCTGAAGGAAGCCCTTCAAGAGAACCCTTTAAAGGGAACCCTTTCAAGGATGGAACTTCGGGAGCGAAGACCCTGAACTCCACGTTCTAAGGCCAATCACCCTGAGCTTAGCAGCACCTTTACCCCTAAACGGCTCGGGTTTAGGGTTTAGGGTTTGGGGTAGTTTAGGGTTTATAGGGGTTTAGGGTGTATGCTTGGTTTTAGGATTAAAGTTTAAAGGGGTTTAGGATTGGAAAAGCCCTATCAGCCTCATGGATCCTGAAACCGTGACCGCGAACCTAAACCCTCAACCCGAAGACCCTGGGCAACCCCAAACCCCAAACCCTCAACCCTGAATTCTATACTGCAAACCCTAAACCCTAAACCGCAAACCCTAAACCCTGAACCCCAAATTCTATGCCGCAAAGCCTAAACCCTATAAACTCTGAATCCCAAATCCTCAACCCTAAATTCGCTACCCCAGACCTGAGCAACACTGAAGATCCTGAATCTCTGACCCAACGCCCGCCACACCCGATACGCGAATGCCATAGCAAGAGGGTCTTATATGAGGGCACCTAAACAGGAGCCTTAGCAATTAGAATAAGGTTATGGGGTACATTGGACTATAACCGTTGTAATAAGGAATCCCCGAAATAGTATCGGTAATTAGCAAGGTCCCTATATTAGTCCTATGGTTAGGATCGGTTATACAGAACAGTTGGTGCCCTGAAAGGGCCATAAAGCACCGCACTTGGGTTTAGTGTTTAGGGCATATAGGTGCTAGGTTTAGGGATGACCCCACACCCTGGGTGTCTGGGTGACAGCTGTACCTGCTAAATGCTGCAGCGGACGCTCTCTCAGCCATAGGGTTCGACTCGAATCCGTAACGAATGGAAAGAAATCTAAGGCTTTCAAGGCGTAATGTAAGGGCCTTGATAATTCGAATAGGGTTTGGGGGCCAATTATACCATAATTATAATAAGGAACCCCATGATAGTATAGCTAATTATTTAGGCCCCTATACATGGCCTTTTTTTTAGCCGCATTCCATCGGCTTTTACACATACATAATTGTATATACAGGTGCACCCTCGGTGCTCAGGGCTGTTGACCGTGAAGTCGTTCTTTGCCCTTGCTCCGGATTCCTCGGACCCGATGGCAGAAGTATGGAAAACTCGGTCGCAGCTGCAGGACCATGGAGGAGGATCTCACCGTGTGGTTTAGGGTTTTGTGTTTTTTGATGGAGGGGCTTGGGGTTTTACTTTAGGGGCTGAAGGTTTGTAGTTTACGGGTATGTAGATCTAGTCTAGGTGGTTGAAGCGTGCCTATGGCCTGGTGTATGCTTGAGAATATACGGTTCAGTGGCATAACATGGCCCAGCTTTTAGCTATGGTATAGATGCACTACACCAGCACTAGCCGCAAAAAGGCTGCAGGGTTACGACTGCAAGGTAGAGTGTCACGAAAGCTCCACGTATCCTGCAGAGGCGACCGCCGCGCCTACGCAGCCGACGATAAAAGCGGCTTATGCGCAGGTGATTATGGGCTTCAAGCAACATAAAAATTGATATGTGAATTTGTCCAGCAAGAGGTTCAGGTCTTCACTCCGAGATGAACTTTAAACCCTATACCCTGAACCCCTAAATCCTAAATCCTAAACCCCTGACCCCCTAAACTCTAACTCCTGAACCCATAAACCCGACGGGGCTTCGGATTCCTTTTACGTCGGCTCTGGGTTCCTGTATCCATGGAAGACTACGTCGGATTCGCCCGAGGTGCTCCAACCCTGGGGTTCTATTGGGGCTTAGGTTTGGGGTTTGGGGTGCAGGGTTTTAGGGTGCAGGGTTTTAGGGTTTAGGGGTCCAGGGTTTAGGGATTTAGACTTTATGGGTTTAAGGTTTAGGATCGTATTGGGGTTTAGGCTTGGGGTCTAGGTTCAAGGTTCGAAACCCAAAATTCAAAAGGATAAACATGTCAATTGCATAATCTACGGAGCCTTGTGACTTAGTTGCTGCTGCTACAGCTGCTGCTACTACTACTACTACTACTACTACTACTACTACTGCTACTGCTACTGCTACTGCTGCTGCTGCTGCCACTGCCACTGTCACTGCCACTGCCACTGCCACTGCCACTGCCACTGCCACTGCCACTGCCACTGCCACTGCCACTGCCACTGCCTCTGCCTCTGCCTCTGCCTCTGCCTCTGCCTCTGCCTCTGCCTCTGCCTCT
>CAJNDV010009014.1:49348-63803 GCA_905221635.1 Symbiodinium sp. CCMP2456
TTAGGGTGACGGTTTATGTTCTGCTTCAAGCTTAGATCCTGCATTTAGGCTGTGTTTAGGTTGGGTGGAAGGTTTAAAGTATTGCGTACAGGTCAAGGTTAATAGAAACAGGAACACGCCCTACCTTATAGGTTTATGGCTTGCGTAAGATCCCGGCCCGACCCGGCCCGACCCGGCCCTCCCCCTGTGAAGCCTGGCCGCACAACCACCCCGACCCCACTCCGCACACGCCAGCCCCCCCCCCCCACCCCTACCAGACCATACCACTGGGGGGGCGGGCCGGGAACGCCAGACGCCTGACCAGCTGCCAGCAAAGCTTACGAGGTCACCTACTCTACTAGACCCAAAAAGTCCCTCCCTCACGACAGGATAGCTGTGGTTCTTCTAGCCCGAACCCGAAGGGCCCACGTGGCAAAAACACATCATATACAAGCCCAAATACGAATCTACATAACCACTATCCGCTGCGATCATAAGTTCGACCCTATCCTATGAAAGTGCATGGCTGCAATGTTCTTGGAGGGTCATGCTGTCATACCCTAGCCGTTTGTTGCGGCACCTAGTGTGATGGCTAGGACCTGTTACAGGTTACCAATATAGAACAAGCAAGCACCCTGACAAAAGGGTAGGGCAAGCGTCTGTGGCTAAGGATAACCATGCATCACATCGGCTATTGACCTCAGGTTTTCAGCATCGCCCGGGTTGTCTCGTGCCCGACGTCGCCAATAGGCTTTGCGCTCATCTGCTTGGTTCTACCAAAGAACTATGCAATCTCGACAGTAGTGGCCGCGGTGCCCTTCTCTGGACCGCACATTGCACGACTGGCACCTTTCTTGGCAGGCTCGGCGTTGGCACAGGTCACCCATGCTGGCTTGAGCAGTGCTGGTGCTGAGCACAGACCGTCAGCATGCAGGCTTGCTTTGAAAGCAAGGAAAACTGCAGTATCAGACCTGCTTGTGCAAAGCGTCATAGCGGCATGCATGTTTGCAAAACGAAAGCGAAACGCCCAAGCCGTCGCAGCGCACTACCACTGAAACACAGCCGTCAAGGCATTTCCAGTCAAAACGAGCCTATCTGGGCCAGATAGGGTGCTTTTTGGGACCAAGGGAGCCAACTGGGGTGCTCTTGGCCGCAAAGCATTTTCAGTCAAAACGAGCCTATCTGGGCCAGATAGGGTGTTTATTTGCGCTTGCAGCCCTTTGCAGGCGGTTCAATGGTCGTGAAAGTTAAGGGTTGGGTTTACCTTAAGCTACGAACCAAAACCTACTTTTGGTAGGGTCCCTCCAAAGTCTAGATCAGCGCCCTAAACCCTAAACCCTGAACCCTAAAACCTGAACCCCGAACCCTAAAATCCTAAACCCTAAACCCTAAACCCTAAATGGTAGCTACCCTCGGCTCTGAACTCGTGATCTGACCCCGCAGCCCCGAAAATAATCCCTGAACTCTCAGCCGAACGTGAAGGCTTAGGTTTACGGTTTAGGGCAGAGGGTTTAGGGGCCAAGGGAACTTAGAATGCAGCTTCTGAGTGTTCCGCCAGTAATGTAGGGGGCCTTAGTAATTAGAATAGGGTTTTGGGGTATATTATACTATAAGTATAATGAGGAACCCTCCAAGATAGTATTAGTAAGTATTTGGGCCCCTACATTAGTGTTCCCAGTAGCCCCTTAAGAGTAAGGCTACTTGGAGGCCCAGGGGAGTTAGTAAGTCGGTTATGAGTACGGTTATAATTGGGGTAACTCCATTTAGGGTACTTATAACTCCATTTATAACCTACTTACTAAGTGCCCCGGGCCTCTAAGTAGGGTTTCGGGTTTAGGGTCCCCAGTCGCCCCTTAATTTACAAGGCTACCCCTTTTTTCCTAGTATTCGGTTTTCGTAAGCAGGCCTCAACATCACAAAAGCAAGTGGGTACTACTGGGGAACCTCGGTAGGGTCATACTTAAGCATATTTAGGGTTTAGAGTTTAGGGTAGGGTTTAGGGTGTAGGGTTTAGGGTTTAGGGTCCGGTTACATGAGCTATTTTTCAACACCTGACTAGTTGCCGCCCTCTTACTTCAACCTTGTGAGGGTTCCGAATTTCTGAACTTTGTTACATCGGCCTTGCAAATGCAAATATAATATGGCGTTAAGGAAGACCCTAAGCGCTTGCGAAACTCTTTGGCCCTCCTCTTTGCTTTCGTCTCCTCATGAAGAACCAGCGGTGCTAGCATGACTGAGGACAGCTTGCGCGCTAGCCCCCAAAGCCAGCGAAGCTTCTTCCACAATGGTGTCGATTTTGGCAGCTTTGGCGACATGTTCCTGGCTGAAGCCCCAAACCCTAAACCCAAACCCTTGAACTCTAAACCCTTCAACCCTAAACCCTAAACCCCAAACCCTAAACCCCCAAAACTTAAACCCAAAACCTTATAAACCCCATCAAAGGGTTCCCTTTAAGGGCTCCCACGGTTTAGGGTTTAAGGGTTTAGGGGTTTAGGGGTTTAGGGGTTTATGGGGTTTAGGGGCTTGGGTTTAGGGTTTAGGGGTTTAGGCTTTGGGGTTTGGGGATTTAGGGCCCGAAGGCCTCTTTACACACCCTTACTTGGAGGCCCGGGGGACTTAGTTAGTAGGTGAGAATAGAGTTAGAAGTACCCTAAATGGAGTTACCCAGTTATAACACTACAAATAGCCGACTTGCTATAAGTCCCCTGAACCTCTAAGTAAACGCTCACCCCGAAGCCCTGAACCCCTGACCCCTAAACCCTAAAGCCGAAACCTACACCCCTAAACCCTAAACCCTGAACCCTAAACCCAAGTCCCCTGGGCCTCGAAGTTACCTGACAGACCCGAGAAACTCTGGGAATTACGGTATATTCCTTCTTGATACGGGGGAATGCAGGATTTCTATCATCAACCGTCAGTCCCCTGCCCTAAACCCTAAACCCTAAACCCTAAACCCTAAACCCTAAACCCTAAACCCTAAACCCTAAACCCCCCCAAAGTACAGTTCCCTGGGTGCCCAGGCCTGCGTAGGATGGTCGAGAGCTCCAGCGGGCTTTCTCCAGCGATAGTCTCCTTAGGAGCTGAGGGCTTCCTGTAAGGGATCCCTTTAAAGGATTTTTAAGGCTTCCTTGAGGGGATGGCTTCCTTTAAGTTCCTTTAAGTTAAGGGAGCTTAGGGGCTCCTTTAAGGGATCCTTTAAAGGGGGTCCTTATAGAGGGTACTAAGTTACTATAGGGTTGAGCTTGGGAGCTTAGGGTTTCCTTTAAGGGATCCCTTTACAGGGCTCCTTATAGAGGGTACTAAGACGGTTTAGGTCTCTTTTCATACAGTTTTGGGCTCCTTTGAAGGATTGAAGGCTTAAGGGATCTGATAAAGGGTTCCTTTAAGGGTACTGTAGTTGCTAGCAGGATTTATGAAGGGGTTCTACTACTGTAAAGGGTGTGTCTCCTGAGAGCTTAGGGCTCCCCTAAGGTGTCCTGTTAAGGGATCGTGTTCAACCGCTCCATGCCATAATGTAGGGGGCTGAATAATTAGAATTAGAATAGGGTTTTGGGGGGGTTTCTTAATATATGTATAGTATAATATACACCAAAACTCTATTCTAATTATTAAGGCCCCTACATTAATTAACTCGGGCAAAAACCGAACCTCCAGCCGAGATGACCACGAACCAAGCAATTTCATCGAACTGAATACAACCCCTAAGCCCTAAACCTCTAAACCCTGAAAGTGCTGAAACTGCAAGGCACTGCTTCCAAAAGCAACTGCAAGCCATGTAACTTGTCTACTTAGCCTTACAACCACCGCCATAAAGCCAAAGCCCACATACAAAAAAAAAAACGTTGCCAAACTTGACCCAATCAACCCTGCATAGAAACCCTATCGAAGCCCTCTTATACAGGAAGCCTGAGACCAATAAGTCCCACAACAAAACGCTGAACCGAGGCTCCATTCGCATTGGCGAAGGTTTCTGCATCTCCTTCTTAAGCGTGTGCACGGTCGCGCAGATGGGCTTCATCATGCCGGCACCTAGAGTGTGAGGGCGTAGTCTGGGGTTTAGGGCGGTGCTTAGGCCCTTGAATTTAGCGGTTTAGGCCACCTGAAAGCAGGGCTCAGGGCAGGGCGTCTGAAGTTCTCAAAGAGCCAGCCCCCTTCAATCCCAAAGTCTAAACCCTAAACCCTAAACCCTAAACCCTAAACCCTAAACCCTAAACCCTAACAAATATATAGGGACTCCATCGTTGAGGTTTCCTTTAAAATAGACGGCGCCTTGTGCTTGAGGCTTGACGCTTGTATACGGGCTTCCTAAAGGTTAAGGTCCATAGTAAGGTTTGGGGTTCAGGGTTTGGGCTTAGGATGTAGGGTGTTAGACTTGTAGGGATTATAATCCATTATCTCGTAGGTCTGTGGCATTTTCCAAAATGTATAAGCATGGCCTCTTGGGTTTGTAGTGACCTATGGTCGAACAGACTTGGAGTTTGTCAAATCGTGTCTGTAGATGGCGCTGGGTTGTTAAAACAAGGGCTTTAATCATTACAACAAGGGTTGGGGAATGCTTAAAACTAACCTCACCAGGAGCCCTAATGCATGATACGTACTACGTATTCATTAGTCAGCCCCTGTTATTACTATCAGGGATTCTGGCATGTCGGAGCATCCCGAAACTCAGACTCCAAAACCCTAAACCCTAAACCCTAAACCGATGCTGAGTGCAGGGCTGCAGTATGGTGGTGGCGCAGCGAAGGAGGCCATGGTCGATCGAAGCTGTTTTGAAATGCCCAAGACCGATAGCCCAATACCGTACTTCTAGATGTACAATCACAACAAGGAACCCCTGACATCGGTATGGGGGCTTCAGGTAGGGTTTGCGGTTCAGGAAACCTCAACAACTGCCCGGATCCGGTTGGGTTTCAGGGTTTAGTTCCCCTGTGCACATCAGGATCTTCCCGACATGAAAGATACCCAACACTATTTACTTTCTTCTGCTGGTCTCGGATATACCATTGATGCCTCCAAAACCAACCACAACATCTAAACCGCGTGATTGAGGGAATGTCGACCCTCCTTGCGGTGTCTGCCGCTACTTGGGCAGAGATGGGCGTGGAGGACATGCGAAAGCCTGCTCTCCAACAGTCGAAAGCGGTAGGCCTTTTTGGGTTTAGGGTTTAGAGGTTTAGGGTTTAGGGGTTTAGGGTTTAGGGTAGTTTGAGTCTCAGGGGCTCAGGAAATCCAGCCTTCTTAAATTGAACCTAACCCTGAACCTTACACCTTCGACCCACCCAATCGCGAGGCGTGCAGATTTGGACTACCGTTCTTCCGGAGCAGGGTGGACTCTACTGTAGAGACAAGAGGGATCCCTGAAGATCTCATGGGACATGTCTCTTGAAGCTCCTATAGTTGGGTTTTAGGGTTTAGGGTTTAGGGTTTAGGATTTAGGGTTTAGGGTTTAGGGTTTAGGGCTTTAAGGTTTTAGGGTTTAGGGCTTAGGGCTTTAGGGTTTGAGGCTTTAGGGTTTGGGCATGCGAAGCCTTGATAGCAGTAATATGGGGTTTAGGGACACGGCGTCTTGAACTGGCAAAAGGGTCCGCCTTAAAAACTAGAATATGGTCTGGGGGATATTGTGCTATGATCTCTGGGAACCACGTAATAACGGAATGTTAGAGCAAATCTTCCGACTTCGCTATCCCCAAAGGTCCTAAGCAACTACCTTAGTACTCCGCAAATCTGAGTTCCATAACTTCGGGGTATTTGGCTTTCTGAACACTGCATTTCAGTGTGATAAGGAGCCTTACACATACCCAGACCCTAAACCCTAAACTGTGGAATACCTAAACCCCTATAATTACAAACTGGGGTGCAGGGTGGAAGGTTTATAGTTTGGGCTCAGGGCGAAGAGGCTTGGCGACTTAGACTTTTTTTGCTGTGGGCCTAGGGTTTTCGATTTGGGTCTCCAAGGTGCTAGGGTTGCGAAAACCTCTTGGGGACTACATACGTTCAACCCCGAACCTACACACTAGATGCCTCGAAACACTCTTTTCTAAACCCTAAAGCATGCCACAGCGCTCAAGCCCCAAAAGACTTATTTGGGCTCCCAAAGAAACTAAGCCTAAAAACCCCAAAGCCCAAACCCTCAAAACCCTAAACCCCCAAAACCCTAAAGCCCTAAACCATCAAAGCCCTAAACCTCCAAAACCCTAAAACCCTAAATTACTAAAGCCCTAAACCCCCTCAGAACCCGAAACCTCTACAACCCTAAAGCCCTAAACCCTCAAAGCCCTAACCCCCTAAAGATCTAAAACCTACAAAGCCCTAAACCCCCTCGACCCGAAAAGCTCCTACAAGCCCTAAAACAGCCGAAGAGGACACGTCCCTATACTCTAACCCCTAAAGCTTAAACCCTAAGCTCCTTAAATCCTAACCCTGAACCCTAAAACCCTAAACCCAAAGCCCCTGTACCCCCAAACCCTAAACTAAACCCTAAACCCTAAACCCGAAACACCAGTACCCCCAAAACCTAAACCCCGAAACCCGAAACCGGAAAGCCTAAACCCTAAACCCTAAACCCTAAACCCTAAACCCTAAACCCTAAACCTAAACCCGAAACCCGAAACCGGAAACGGGGACCCAGGCTTCGCCCCAAACGCCGAAGCGACTCGCAGAAGGCATGCCTTGGTCCAAGTAGAGGATGAACCCAAAGGGTTTAGGGTTTAGGGTTTTAGGGTTTTAGGGTTTAGGGTTTAGGGTTTAGGGTTTAGGGACCCAATAAATAATGTTGAGATAAGATAGTCTGACAAGGTCATCAGACCCTTGTTCCAGTGTAGTCCTCATAACCCCCTTGAAGTGAAACTGGCATCAGTTCATCAGTACATATCGGGTTGAGGGTTTAGGGGTTGGGGTTTAGGGATTAGGGTTTTAGGGTTTAGGGTTTAGGCTAACCCTAAGCGTGCGAACGACCCAATAGCTTCATTAGGGGATCTATATCGGTGACCCTAAGCGTTTTGGACAGGTTCGGCTAGGGTTTTATAAGGGCTCAAAAGAGCTGGGAATGAGGTACTTGGGTTTGGGGTAATAGTTTTGTAGGGTAGTGTCTGGGAGAGTATATGCTTATTAGGTCCTTGGACCCTTACTGTTCACGCTATCATAGCTTTCACTTCCTTTATGAAAGCTATTCTTAAGGTTATGATTGCAACGGAGGCCGAAGACTGCTGTGCATTATACAGTCGTGCTTGGGCCCTAAGCCCTAAACCCTAAACCCTAAACCCTAAACCCGTGGGGGTTTAGGTTCCAGCGCTCTGTCCCTCCTGTAGACTGCGGGGATTGCTGCGAGGGCTTCCGAAGAGTCCAAGTGCCTAATGTAGGGGCCTTAATAGGTTTAGGGTTTAGGGTTTAGCTATTATCCTATAATTATAAAGAAGGAGCCCCAAAATATTTAGGCCGCTATAGTAGTAACAATTTTCTTTTAGTCGCCCAACTTCTTTCTGTCTGCAAAGCTTCTATCACTAAACCCTAAACCCTCAACCCTAAACCCCTGTTTTGGATTTTATCTAGAGGGTTGAGCTTGTTGACGTGAGGCATCCTCTGGTCCCTCTGAGCTGAAAAAGATCTAGGAGTTTAGGGGAGTGGGGTTTCGCTGTTTTAGGGGTTTAGGGTTTAGGGTTTAGCTGTTTAGGGGTTTAGGGATTAGCTGTTTAGGGGTTTAGGTTTTAGGGCTCAGGGTTCGGTGTTTGGCTGTCTAGGGGTTTAGGGGTTTAGGGCTTTAGCTGTTTAGGGGTTCAGGTGTTTAGGGTTTAGCTGTTTAGGCGTTTAGGTTTAGGGTTTAGGATATAGAGTTTAGGGGTTTAGGTTTTAGCTGTTTGGGGGTTTAGGGTTTAGGATTTTAGGGTTTTAGGGTTTAGGGCTTAGGATTTTAGGGTTTAGGGTTTAGGGTTTAGGACTTTAGGGGTCTAGGGTTTTGTGTAGACCCCTATTTAATCCAAGGCATAAAGCAGCTCTTCCTTCAAAGGGACCATAACAATCATAACAGGGATCCCCATGTGTAAAGGCCCTTGAGGCAAGTGCATTTTATGCATCAGGGATTTACATTAAGATTTGGGGAATGGGTGTTAAGCGCCCCGGCAAACGGGAGAGATTGCACAGCGCTTAGAATGGGTTCCCTTAGGGTGCCGGGTACCCCAAACCCTAAACCAGGGTCTTGGACCAGGATGCTGGAACCTAACGAAACTCTCCGATGCAGTTCCATCTCAAAAACTTGCGAGGACACCTCGAAGAAGGAAACCAAGCCTACAAAAAACAAGACTAAGTCGTCAACAACAGGAAGCGCTCCTTGCTGCCTTGCGCAACATCTCTGTTGCGTCACCTTGATCTTGGCTGGTACAGAATACTTGAGAAGACCGAGACCTGTGAAACTAAGCTAATCTGAGTCTTCGAAGTGCCATTCGTCCGCAACCCTAAACCCTAAACCCTAACTCGGTCTGCAACACTCTATGTAAAACCTTACAAACCCCATGAAACCCTCTATTCCCTGCTTTGCATCCAAGGCACGTTGCAGGACCGCCTCCCGAAACCGCACAAGGGTGCTCCGGCTGAAAACTTCGGGCTACCGGGCTACACTTAGGGCTTTAGGGTTTAGGGTTTGGGTTTAGGGTTTAGGGTTTAGGGTTTCGGGTTTAGGGCTTCAGGGTTTAGGGTTTGGGTTTAGCTGGGGGTTCTACAGGGTTCTGCAAGGGCTCCTTACGAAGGATCCTAGCAGGTCTTACAGGGTGTTGCTGGATGTTCGGGTTAACACGGCTTTGGCCTCTAAAGTTAGGATATGGCCCTAACGGCTTAAGACCTTCTGTTCGTGCGTTCGGGCTAAAGTTACGCTTTCCGGTTCACCCCAAATCTACGGCCCTAAGCAAGCTTTAAACTTGGCGGGATGTGCCGAGTTGACGGACCTTGTGATACCACTAGAAAAGAGCGAGCCGTCATAGTGCAGACACCTGATTTTTCAACTAGCCTCCTCAGTAAGAAATAGATAAGGAATGTTAGGCACATGGTCGTTACAAAAAAGGAGGATCTGCGAGTGCTTTCCTAATGCCACAACAAACACGAAATAGATCCCCCCGACCGCCTAAATACTAAACATACGGATCTCCCAGAACCTATGACCTATGAATTCGTAGTGTACTGTTTGGTGCATCTTAAGCTATAGTTGCTCCGAACCCTCTGAGCCCCCAGATGACGGGCACCCTTACACCCCAGAGCATCGCTAACCCCTCGAGACTCAAAAGCAAGGGCGCCCTGTCTCCTATTGTTCAGTTGGAGAAAGAACCCTGAAACCTAAAAGTCCTCAAACCCTAAAACCATGAAACATTCAAGCCCCAACCCTAGAAGCCTAAAAGTCCTGAAACCATGAAACATGAAAGCCCCAACCCTAGAAGCCTAGTTTAAACCGTACACCCGAAACAAGAGAGCCCTAAATCCCAGAACTCTGAATCTGAGACTCGCTGGGGAACCGAGCATGGGATCTTGGGATTTCGTCGGTAAGTTCGGGTTTAGGGATTAGGGTTTAGGGTTTAAGGTTTAAGGTTTAGGGTTTCGGGTTTAAGATTTAGGGTAGTAAGGTTATAAGTACCTTACATAGGAAAACGAAGTAATTACAACTGTAAGTACCGTACTTATATGCCGGGTGACAAAGCCCCATGATCCTCTAGGTGCTTTGGTATACTGGTATACTCCTTCAAAAAGTCATGTCGGGGGTCCCACCACAGTTTGGGTATGCTCCTTAAACCATGACCTAAACCCTAAACCCTAAACCCGAAAGATCGTTGCCACAATTTAGGGTATACCCCTAGGCTGTATGTTCCAGAAAAACAGGATCTTCGGTTCCACAAATCCTATCAACAAAAAACAAACCCAGAAAGCCACGAACCACCCTAAGCCTTCAACTAACCCCCCGAGCTGCCTAAGCCCTACAGCCCTAAAGCCCGAAACCCTCGCACCGCCTGGGATTTGCCGGTCGAGGGCGTCGCAGTTCCAGCGGAGTAGCCGGATCTTCTCGCGATGACTGGCCGGAAAGACGGTTTAGGGTTTAGGGTTTAGGGTAGATCCAACAACAAGCCGGCTGAG
Organism: Symbiodinium sp. CCMP2456; assembly: GCA_905221635.1. Classification (NCBI taxonomy): domain Eukaryota; class Dinophyceae; order Suessiales; family Symbiodiniaceae; genus Symbiodinium; species Symbiodinium sp. CCMP2456. The sequence continues at coordinate 59,435 of CAJNDV010009014.1, forward strand.
GGTTTAGGGCGTTGGCTTTTGGGGTTTTAGGGCATTCAAGATTAAAGCTTTACCTGGACCCATAAGACCTACATTGCATGCGCTTTATATATACCGAAATCATAATAAGGAACCCTGAAAAGGTAGGTTATTCAGGGTCCAGCTAAGGCTTGGGCTGCAGACCTTTAGGGGTTGGGGTTGGAGGGTAGGGGCTTCAGAGTTTGCGAAAGCGTTACAGGGCTCAGGACCCGGATGTTCTTTGGTGACTTCAGTGAAGTGGCAGGTTAGGGTTTAGAGTAAGTGGCCGAGACCAGCTTCTCAGAAAACCAGGAACGATCCATACATCCCTTTAACCCTGAACCTAAACCTTGATTCCCAAAACCCTAAACCCTTAAGCCTAAGCCCGAAACCCTACACCTGAAACCCGGAACCCTAACCCGCGCACTCTTTGCTTCTTCGAGATGCTTTGAGAAAGGGGTCGTGAAGGCAGCCACCTTACCCAAACAGCAGACCCAATGTCAAACAGCAAGCCAGCCAGCCCCAAGGAGCTATGAATTCATCTCGACATGCCCTACATCAAATTACACTCTAAGCTTCCAACCTGTAAATGGGTAGTTGTCAAAATTATGGTCCCTTTTGGGGTACCCTAAATAATAGGTGCCGTATTATAATAAGGACCCAAAAAGGGACCATAATTTTGACGACTACCCAAATAATTGTCGACCGACTACCACCATGCATCACCGGTCCCTCTGCAGCCTCTCGTACTCGCGCCAGACCTTTCGGGAGCGAAATATTCAGGAACCATATGGAAGTTTCCGAAAATTAAGGGTACCTTGTTTTGGGGTCCTTATAATAAGGACCTATTATTTGGGGTATTCTATTGGGGTCTCCTATTTTCGGAAGCCCCTATATCACCCTAATGTAGAAGCCTTAATAATTAGAATAAGGCTTTCGGGCCCATTATACTATAAATATAACAAGGAACTATATTACCAGTACCAGTAAGCCCCTAACAATCCGGTACTCACCCCAGAAGTAAGCCAGATCCTGAGCCCAAATACCTGATAATTGGGTCCTTTGAACCCCTAGGGTAAGGGCCTTCGAACAAGCTGTGGGATTCCATGGTGTTGCTCGGCATCCGCAGGAACCCTGTCTCAAGAGTTGATCCTGTTCTATTAAGACAAGCCCGAAAACAGCAACCCTAAACCCTAAATGAGAACTTAAACAACCCTAAACCCTCATCCAAAGAAGCCCCACACCGCAGATGTGGGGTATCTTTGTGGAGTCTACGGCTGAAGCTTGGGGTTTTCATCTTCAGGCTTACACTTCGAAGGCTTCGGTTTAGGGTTTAGGGTTTAGGGTGTAGGGTTTAGGGTTTAGGGTTTAGGGTTTAGGGTTTAGGGTTTAGGGATTGAGGCTTGGGTCCCAGACTGTTCAACTAGGTTCGCCAGTAGCCCCTGAATAATGAGGGTATCCTTTTTCCTACTATTTCGTGTTATTAAGGGAACCCAAAAAGAAAAAAGGCAAAAGAGCACTACTGGGGAACCTAGTCCAACTCCGACTCATCGCAGTCATCACCCAGATCGCGACAAGGATCTCTACTGAAGCAGCTAGATGGATTACTGTCTCGTCGCCTTGCCACCCATGCCATCTGGAGTTGTATAGTAACCCCGTTTCAAAGTCCTTAGTCAGTTCCATCTGGAAGATGGAATCCATGTCGCCTGCCGAACTCCATGAGCAATATCAGGAGGAGCTGCCGCAACCCTAAACCCTACACCCTAAACCCTGTCAGATGCGTTGCTCACATTGGTCATCCCAGAGGAGCCGGCTTCCGTTTGAGTCATTGGCACTCGACAAACTTGTTGCCGGTCATGCAGCTTTACAGCCCTGATTAACGCCCCTTTTTTATTTTTAGGGTTTAGGGTTTAGGTTCTGTTTCAGGGCACACTGCTACAGCGATCTGCTGAGTCTTTGTGATGCACCGAGTGGCCAGCATGCAACTCTGCGGCTACTGACCTGCAAACTTCAAACCCCTACGGAACTAATGGAACCAGGTCTTCTTAATCAGCGGACACCCTAAACCTTATACCCTAAACCCTAAACCTTAAACCCTAAACCCTAAACCCCGAAGCCCTCTACACTTCGTCCTGGGAGCCTAAGTCCGCTGGTAGCTTTCCCTCCCTGACGCCGAGCTGAGGGCAGATTTAAAGCTGGTTCACACTCTGACATTACAGGATAGGGTTTAGGGTTTAGGGTTTAGGGGTGGGTTTTGGGTTTTCTGCGCTTGAGAAATTGTTTTGCTTTAGAGTACTATTGTTGAGTGTGCCCGAAGCTATAGTGTGTTTTAGGGGGGTTTCTTGCCAGGTCCAGTAACTATTGCTTTAGGAACGCTCCTTAAACTGTGGAGGGTTTTTTGTCAGGAATCTGCCTAAAACATGGAGGGTTTCCTGTTACGCCTTGGGCATATTTCTTGTTTCCGGGCTTCGGGAGAGGTCTCCGTTCTCATGCCATCACCAATCCTTGAGAGGGTTTAGGGTTTATTTAATGGCTTAGGGTTCAGGGAGGGTTCAGGGAGGGATCAAGGGGGCAAGGGCCCGAGCACCCTAAACCCCTAAACCTCTAAACCCTAAACATTTAGAGCTCCTTTCCATGCACACCCGCCTGGTCGTTGAGGACTCCTGAGCAGTGCCGACATGATGGGTTTGGGGTTCAGGGTTTAGGGTTTAGGGTTTAGGGCTTAGGGTTCAGGGTTTCGGGTTCAGGGTTTAGGGTGCGGGGCTTAGGGTTTAGGGTTTAGGGCTTAGGGTTTAGGGGTAATGTCGGGGCCTTCATGATTACCCATACTATTTTGGGGGTTCCTTATTATCATTATAGTATAATGGGCCCAAACCCTTTTCTAGTGATTAAGGCCCCCATATGAAGCAGTCGGACTATGATTCTGAGGTTAGGCCTATGATTTCAGGGGTTCGGGTTGCGATTCTATGGTTCAGATTATGGGGTTAGGGAGGCTTTTAGCGTTTAGGGTTTAGGGGCTTTTGGGGCAGATCTTAGCAGGTATGGCTCATGTAGCCACTCATGAATACTGATGTAGGGGCGTTAATAATTAGAACAGTGTTTTGGGGCCCAATACACTATATATTATAATAAGGAACCCCCAAAATGCCACTAAGGAATACTCCCGGCACGGACCTAAGAAGACCCCCAAACAGTCTGGGGGACTTAAAAGCAGCCAGAACAAAGCTCTGCAGCTAACACTTTTGCTCTCGAACCTGCCCGACGAGGGTAGTGAAAATCTCGGAAACTATAAACCCTAAAACCCTAAACTAGAACACCCTGGCCCCAAACCCTAAACCCGAAAACATAAAATCTGTGTCTGCTCTTCAGAGAGGAGCTCCTTCTTGGTTACATAGCTTCTTTAGGGCTTCGTGTTTAGGGTTTACATGAGTTTCCTTGACATTAAATAAAGGTGATTCATAACAGAGGAACTACATTGGAGACAGAAAGTGGAAGCGCGCAAAGCCCGATACCACGACGCCAGAACTTTACACCCCAAGCCTCGCAGTACCTTCGGTAGGCCTCGCAAGATCGAAGCCTGCAAAAGTACCGATATCCTTCCTCATAATCGGGTTCCTTAATTAGTATATCTTCATACTGTCATATACCCCTATTTAAAGCCCTATCCTAATGCGTAGTTCTCTAAATTAGGGTCCCTTTTTAGGTCCCCAATATAATAGTACGGCACCCTTCTGAAAGGAACCCCAAAAGGGACCCTATTTTAGAAGACTACCCTAGTTGTCAAAGCCCTATGTTAATCCGGAACCTCCACTCATCTCCTGAAATCGAACCACATGCATACGGTTGATGATATAAATCCTGCATTACCCAAAAATAAGGACTGTACCATAACTCCCGTAGTTTTAGGTCCTTAAAGTATATTACGGAATATACCATAATTCCGTAGTTTAGGGTCCTTAAAGTAAACCCCATGTTGACGCTGCAGCGAGCGACTCCGGCAAGCGAGTTGATTGCCAGATTAACTCGACACGGTTAAGGGCTTAGGGTTTATGGTTGAGGGTTTAGGGCCTGCAACCCTAAACCCTACTTGGAGGACCGGGGGACTTAGTAAGTAGGTTATGAGTAGAGTTATAAGTACCTTTAGTGGAGCTACCGCAATTGTAACCCCACTTATTACCGACTTGCTAAGTTCCCTGGGCCTCCAAGTAGTCCTTGCCTGGGGCCTCATTCATACAAAACAAGCAGAACATTGTTCTAATCGCTCAGGCCCCTATACATATTGGAAGTCATGGCGTTCATTCTAGGACAACCACACTGCGGTAGGACGAAAATTCGTCGCACTCAGCATGTCGCTCTTCAACAGGACTCAAAC
>CAJNDV010009014.1:67923-83840 GCA_905221635.1 Symbiodinium sp. CCMP2456
ACCCCTAAAACCCTAAACCCCCAAGTGAGAAGGCCTCTTTCACCCTTCGCTGCTTTGCCCTTTCGATGCCTCTAAGGCCACCGCAGGGCCGGGTCTGGCTACTTCACTTTGCAGTAGGGTTTTCGGGTTTAGGTTTAGGGTCTTAGGGGTTTAGGGTTTAGGGGTTTAGGGTGTAGGGTGTAGCGTTTAAGGTTTAGGGGTTTAGGGTTTGGGTTTAGGGCTTAGGGCTTAGGGTTTAGGGGTTTAGGGGTCTAGGGATTAAGGGCTTCACCAGTAGCCAGTGGCCCGGTCTTTGGCCCAAGTGACGAGAGGTTGGTAAGGTAGCGGCGCTCGCCTGCAGTTGCTCGGTAGAAGCGTGCGAATCTCCCGATGCGCTCTCCACCCTGCTTCGCGATGAGCCCACATGGTGGTACTCGTGCTCCACTTGAAAAGGTCATGCTTAGCAATGGGTCAAGGTTCTAATTGGGGCTACATGTACCTTACCTGTCACACCTAAGAACTATAAGTAGTGTATTTAGAGCATCACGTGCTTTGCTCGAACACTTAGAGTATTGTTTATGGGATCCCTCGGCATATTTTATAGAATTTTTTGAAGGTGGCCTTAAAGGAACCCTAATATAGGCGCCTTATTAGTTAGAATAGGTTTGGGGGTATATTATACTGTAATTATAATAAGGAACCTTCAAAATAGTATAGGTAATTAGTAAGGCCCCTACATTACTTTTCGCACCCCTTGGGGCCCGGACCGGACATCGCTGCTTCGCGCAGACGCCGCTAGCGGCGCGCCCGCCACTGCGACCTTCACAGCCCTTAGGCTCCTTGACCCCTAAGGGTTCCCTTAGGGAGTTCTACATGGGTTCTTTTAACGGGTTCCTTCAAAGGGTCCCTAAAAAGGGCTTCCTATAATCCTACATGAGGGCTGACGATAATTAACCATACAACATGAAGTTCAGGCAGATACCACTGAACCCAACCACCTGTGCACCTGCCGGAAACCCTAAACCTTAAACCTGTAAGCCGTAAACCCAAAACCCGAAAGCCCTAAAGCCTAAACCTTAAACCCGAAAGCCCAAACCCTAAACCCCTAGACCCCTAAACCCTAAACCCTAAACCCTAAACCCCTAAACCCTAAACCCGACAGCCCCAACACCCTAAACCAGCATGGGCCTTCAAGCCGACGTCCACGGCAGAAAGCCAAGACGTCCTGGAGGATCAGATCGGAGGCTATGTTGGGGTTTCGGGTTTAGGGGTTTGGGGTTACGGGTTCAGGGTTTAGGGTTTCGGGTTTCGGGTTTAGGGTTTCGGGTTTAGGGTTTAGAAGTTCAGGGTTTAGGGCTTCATTGGGGTACATCGGGGTCCAACGTGGGTGCTACGGCACCCACGGCTCCCACCCACAGTCGGTAGGCGGCTTGTTCCTTGAGTTTCGGGTTTCGGGTTTAGGGTTTCCGGTTCAGGGTTTAGGGTTTGGGGTTTCGGGTTCAAGGTTTAGGGTGTTTCGCACTGAACATGTGAACAGCAAGCTCAGCTAGCCTAAGTTTCGTGGACCAACCTGAAACTTTGCTTCCAACGTTCGCAGTCCAATCCTCACCTTAAACCCTAAACCCTAAACCTCTGGAACCCGCCCACTCAACCCTCGTTGCCTCGTCTGCCCGGATGCTGAAGCCCTAAACCCCTGAGCCTTGAAGAGTTTAGGGTTTAGGGTAGTTGTCCGCAAACGCCACAAAAGGCTAGATTGGTAGGTTAAAGTGTATCGTAACCCCCCTAGTTAACCCTGTGGGTTTTAAGCCATGTGCATAGCCGTGCTCAGGGCTGTACGACCTGTTTGAATCGCACTGAGGCGAATGTACGCGCCTGAGCAATGTGACTAGGATTTGGGGTCTTACAGTACTAAACCACACACCATCTATAGGGGCTATATGGGAATGTTGTTGCTAATGACTCCGGTTCCGACCCCTGCACTAACGCCCAACCCACTCGACTGCATGTCGTTTTTGCCCTGGGTTGAGCTCTTCTGCGAACGTGGAGGTCTTTAAAACATGTTCGTGCTACTAGGCTACTACTGCCAGCACTTTCGCCGGAAGCTGGAGGAAAACACCACGGCATTGCAAAAGTTCATCGAGGGCTTCGCAACTCCGGCTTACAGGGCTTTAAGCAATCAGGGCTCATGGCATATAGAGCTTCAAGAGTTTACGGGTTAAGTTTTTGGGCAGCCAACCCACTAGCCTGGGTTTAGGGTTTAAGTTTTGGGGTTGAGGGTTTAGGGTTTAAGTTTTAGGGTTTAGGGTTTAAGTTTTACGGCTTTAGGGTCCAAAAGCTGGAGCCATATACTCTTAAGTGCTGATGTCTGCAAGCCTCAAGTAGAGACACGGTGTAAAGATGGGAAACACCAAACCCAGGCTCTTGCATGTACCCTGATTCCGTGCCCACGGTTTAGGCTTAGGGTTAAGGGTTTAAGGTTTAGGGTGTAGGGTGTCGGGTTTAGGGTTCAGGGTTTAGGGTTTAGGGCGGAGGAGATCTCGTGAAGCTGTGAAGTTTCATAGCTGGGCTGGGACCTATTGTTTTGACGCCTAAACCCTAAACCCCAAAAAAACCCAACGCCTCAACCCTACACCCATGTTCGTATAGCCAGATACAAGTACTATTTGTATGCGGAGCCTGTGGGTTTTGGTTCAGAACTAGTAATACTACCTGCCTAAAACCGCCATATATAGCTATATGCCAGAGTATAACCAAAACCGAAATTAAATTCATGTCATTACCGTCACTCTACGGCAACACAAATGGAGCCGTAGATATAGGTGTTGAAGTTTGGGTCACTGGTGTTGTCTCCAGGAATCTGGCTCTTCGGCATATTGTGTAGAGCTCTCAGGCAGCACGTGCAGGCAAATGACACTCATCCCTGGCGCTGTTGGAGTGTTGGGCGCATGACTTGCAAGGCTTGACAGGGACATGGGACCGTATACCCTTATACTATGAAGCCCTGTTATGGTTATATGAACCTTAAACCTTTTTATGGTTCATTTCGTCCTTAAAGATAAGGGTCTGCAATGCGTCTGTAAACTGTTTCTTAAGGCTTCGTAGGTCCTGCATGGGTTGATGGCAAGTCGCTATGCCCGGTGCTTGGTGTTTTGGGTGATTTGGCAGGACGCTTAGACAGCCCTGCAAGATTTTACATAGCAACATACAGAGATTGTATTTGTTGGAACCGGCTTTCGGGAATCGTTTAGTAGACCCTAAACCCTAAACCGTAAGCCCCTAAACCCTAAACCCAAAGCCCTAAACCCCGCAACCCTAAACCCTAAACCCTAAACCCCTGAACCCTAAACCCAAAGCCCTAGACCCTAAACCCCTAAACCCAAAGCCCTAAGCCCTAAACCCCTGAACCCTAAACCCAATTAACGCCCTAAACCCTAAACCCTAAACCCAAAGCCCTAAGCAAGTTTAGGATCGAAGGTTGGGGATCAAGGCTTCAAGCTGCTTCGGGCGTTGATGTAGCGGGTTTAGAGTTTAGGAGTTTAGTGTTATAGAGTTTAGGGTTGAGGGTTTAGGGTTTCGGGTTTAGGGTTTAGGGTTTAGAGTTTAGAGTTTAGAGTTTAGGGTTATAGAGTTTAGGGTTGAGGGTTTAGTCATACGATTCCTGAGATTCCGCGAAATGCGGACAGACACTCTAGAGGTATATATACAGTACAATGCCCCTAGTCTAATTATTAGGCCCCCTCATGCGAGGGTTGTTTCGGCCCCACTGCTCTGATTTCGCAGAAATAAGGCTTGAAGAGGCTTCAGGAGTCGCAGGGTAGGGCTTGAAGGGTTTCGGATGGTTTCGGGTTTAGGCCTTACAAGTCAAGAGTGTTATGAGACGTGCTGCAGCAAAATATCACATAGGGCCGTGTGGTCCCATCCAGTCCACGAGATCGTTGAGAAGGAATTGGCTGAGGTGGCGGCGGCCTAGAGGCCTTCGAGGAGTTGAGCAGTTCTCCTGTTCCGTGCAATAGAACTCAGAAACCGGGCCTGTGCAAGCCGTGCCGGCGGCCAAGAGGCCGCCACGTTCGGTGCCGCCATCCACATGGTGAAAGAAGATATCCATTCGACATTCGCTCCTCGGCAGGACCGCTGGATGTCCGCAGAGTACTCGGAGCGTCTGTTGGCAGTCGGCGAGCACGCAGCTAAAGTGCACCTCCGTGCAGCCGTCTGGCAGCAGTTCCCTTGCCTCAAGGAAGGCCCGGCGCAACATATTGCAGTCGTTCAGTTCTGGCCGCGGCGGAAGGTACTCCACGCGAGGATCCAAGGAAGCGTGGATTAACGGATCAGGGTGATGGGGAAGGGAGCCCACTTTTTGCTATGATGAAGCGACGCAATTCCGAACTATGCTATAGCCTGAGATCCATTCCGAAAGTCTAAACTTGCCCTAACCTAAACCCCAAAGCCAAAAACAACAATACGCCATGGTAGCTATACCTGGCGAAAGTCTTGAAAGTTACTTCTAATAGTCAAGGGCGAAGTAGACAATTATCACCCCTTGTAGCAAAACACCTCAACCTTATGCCATCCTTGAAACTTACTTGTCCAGTGTCCTAGGGAACCAAGGGTTAACCTTGGGGATGAAATAGGGTCTAATAAATAATGGTATCCTAAAGAAGACCCTACAGAGCCTCTCACAGAATCCCTTCTAGAACCCCCTATAGTACCCCAAGAAAGGTTAAACAATTGCCTACTCTATGTAACTTCAAAGGAAATCAGCATGAAGTCGCCTTTATATTTACGCATGGCGGGACTTGAGGCCTGAATCCTGACCCTACAGCATAAAACCCTGAACCCTAGTTCCAACTAGTTTTGGGGTTGAATAGAGAGGCCTTACTAATTAGAATGGGGCTTTGGGGCCCAAGCTACTATAACTTTCATCAGGAACACCCACAAGAGTATAGGTAATTATTTATATAGGCCCCTATATTATATGGTTTAGGCCCTAAACCCTAAACCCTAAACCCTAAACCCTAAACCCTAAACCCTAGTCTAAAGCCCAAGGGAGCTTCCCCCCAAATTTCACGTCCCGGCTGCCCTTCTCGGTATCTGCAAACTCTGGCGCGAAGCGGACGCGCTTCCTTGGGTCTCTTGCTCCGGGTCCATCTCAGGGTAGGGTTTAGGGTTTAGGGTTTAGGGTTTAGGGTTTAGGGGTCCATCTCAGGGCCGCAGAAACCGGTTGGGGGTTTAGGGTTTAGGGTCTAGGTCCTTGTTGGGCGTCTTGGGGATCTCATTCCAAAATGGTAGTATATCTGGACACCTTGGGCTTAGATCAAGCCATGGACTAGTTAACCATGCTAAGCAAATTTTGATTACGACGTACTAACTCATCGATCTGTCAGTGAACTGTATACCTTAATCAGCACCGACCACTAAACCTGACTTTCTCAAGCCTCCATCTCAAAACTAAGCCCTAAACCCTAAACCCTAAACCCCAAACCTTGAACCTTAAACCCTAAACCCTACACCCTGAACCCCAAACCCTAAACCCTGAACTCATGAGCTCCAAGTCCGAAACAGCCTAAGCTCTGGGTAAGAAGAAGTCTGAAACCTCTTCGCTGCAGACCGAAGCAGATCTTTGGTTTATGGTTTAGGGTTTATGGTTTAGGGTTTAGGGGGTTTAGGGTTTAGGGTTTAGGGTTTAGGGGGCTCTCATTTCAAAACACCACGGAAGCAAGCAACAGCAAAATCATCTTATGAGTACCGGTCCACACCCAAAATGCGCCCTGGGCCCTCACCTCCGAACCTTACAAGCCCAAAACCGTCTAATCCCTAAACCCTAACCCCCTGAACCCTAAACCCTAAACCAAGCCCCTAAACCCCTAAACCCCTAAACCCTAGAGCCCAAAACCGTCACAACCAACAAAAACCTTCTGAAGTAGGCCTGCAAGGTTCCTATACTGCGAGGACCTCAATATGTTTAAACCGTGTTTTGGGGTGTATATATTCTACTATGATTATAACAAGGGCCCCCACAATATTATAGGTAATTATTAAGGCTCCTATATTAATTAGACGATCCACACCCCACCCCGCCCCGAAAGCAGAGACAAACAAATGCAGGCCCCGACAACTCCCAAACTGTGATATAGGTGCCCATCCAAAGACCCGTTCCACAGCAACAGCAGGAAAAGCCTAGACAACTCCCAACTTATCATGTAGGTGCCTCAATACAAGCCCAAATCCCTTAGGAACTCTAACCCTAAGGCTCCAAGGACTCATGTTTCAAGGCTTTTGGCCCCAAAGGCCATAACACATCAGGCTTTCTTAGACGCAGGGCTACAGAGAGTTGATATTTAGTCTCCAGTTTTGAGGGATATTTCGACACCAAGGTTTAGGATTTAAGCCTTAAGCCCTCAAACCTATCATAAGGAACCCTACGGAAGAAGGCCGTCATCACCCGGGCGCTGGTCGGAGAGGAGGAATTGACTTGCCAGGAACAGCGACTTCACAGCCATAAACACCTGAGTGAGGCGGCCCTGGGGAGAGTGGGGCCTAGGGGGGCTTGGGGGTTTAGGGTTTAGGCTTCAGGGTTTAGGGTTTAGGCTTCAGGGTTTAGGGTTAAGGGGTTTAGGGTTTAGCTGTCAGGGTTTAGGCTTTAGGGTTTAGGGGTGTAGGGTTGCGGCTTTAGGGTTTAGGGGTCAGGGGTGCAGGGTCTAGGGTTGAGGGTTCACTTAGAGGCCCAGGGGACTTAGTAAGTCGGTTAAAAATATGGGGTTCTCATTGGGGTAACTCCATTTAGGATACTTATAACTCTACTTATAGCCGACTTACGAAGTCCCCTGGGCCCCCTAGCAAAGATTTAGGGTTTAGGAAAGTTTAGGGCCTTGGGGTTTAGGAGGGTTTGTTTGTTTTTGGGAGCGGCATTCGGGGAGAAGTCTTAGCAGCCCTACACCCTAAATCCTAAACCCTCAGCAGTTTAAAGAACCCTACACCCTAAATCCCAAACCCTAAACCCTAAACAACAGGACCCTAGTTGAAAGAACCCTACACCCTAAATCCCAAACCCAAAACCCACCCTAAACCCTAAACCCTAAACCCTAAACCCTAAACCCTAAACCCTAAACCCTAAACCCTAAACCCTAGGGGCCCCAGTCTAAAGAACCCTACATCCTAAATCCTTATCAGACCCGAGGGTTAAGTCCAAATTCGACTCTAGGACTTCCTTTGAGGCTTATAGGGTTTAGGGTTTAGGGTTTAGGGTTTAGGGTTTAGGGTTTAGGGCTTAGGGTTTAGGGTTTAGGGTTTAGGGCCTATATCCGCTCTGGCCTCGTCCGACTCACTTTGGAGACGGTTCAGGGCTCTGCGAAGGTCCCCTTCTGAAGTCAGAGGGGCCCTTGTCACCGCTCCAAGTGCTCACTCGAGAACAGCGGCGTGCGTGACTGGCCCGTCGTGGAGAAAGCCCCAGACGACATGGATGAAGTCGTCGAGGATCAGAAAGGGCTGGCGTGAGCGGCGATGTCAACGGATGATGCAGCCGCTGCCTTTCTTTGTAGCTCGCTCTTCGTTGTTGGCATCGCGGCATAGGGGGAGGGGGGGGGGGAGTCTAATTGTCTAATTAAGTAAGGTTTGGGGTTTTAGGGATATTAGGGTTTAAGTAGGCTTTGGGGCCAGGGTTTGGAGCTTCGGGAGGCTTAGAAAGTCTAAGTACTCCAGTTGGGGTTCTAAGTAAGCAGAACCACAGTTTCCTTACTTATGACCCTACTTGCTACGAACCATAATCCGTGAAGTCGGATCCCACAAGTACTGGTCCTTAATTATAACCCTACCTAAGCCTTCTGGCGCCCATCTCCCGATAACCCTAGTCGCCTAATAATGAAAATAAGCGAATAAGCCTAATGTAGGGACCTTAATATTTAGAATAAGGTTTTGAGTCCTTTATAGTATATTTACTGTAAGGAACCCCCAAAACCCAAAATAGTATAGGTAATTAGGTAATTATTAAGGCCCCGATATTATACAACACAGGCACCGACTGCTGCCAAAGGTGCGCAGTAGGGACCCATCGCTGCAAGAAACATCTGGCAGGGATGAGCTTGAGGGCTTGAGGGTGCTAGCCTAGAACCCCCAACTACCCGCTATTTTCCCCCAAATACCCACTATGAAGGACCATAAGGTCCCTATTAAAGGGCCATTGGGGTGTCCTGCAATATAGGGGCCTGAAATAATCAGAATAGGGCTTTGGGGTCTATAGTACTACATACATTTATTATAAGGAACCACCAAAACCCTTCTAATTATTAAGGCCCCTACATCAAATCCTAAGCCGTAGGTCTTAGGATGATAGCTCAGCAAGGGACTGTCTCGGGAGTTACCGGGCATGTGTGAGTAAGCGCCTCGACACGCAGGTGACCTACTATGTAGGGTTGCAAGTGGGCAGTTTAGGGTTTAGGGTTCAGGGTTTTGGTTACAAGCTGCCCACTGAGGCCACTAACCCTTTTCGTACCGATCCAAACCCCAAGCCCCAAATCCCAAGCCCGCTTTTTAGCGTCTATGTTATACCCTAAACCCTAAACCCTACATCCCAAACCCAAAACCCCCTCTTCTATAACGGCCTTCATTTTCGGATCTCTGTCGCAAACCTCATGTACTAATCAGGGTCTAAAGTGGGGCGGGCCCCAAACGGTCCAAGCTCCTAATGATCATAGACTCCCCAACATATTGCCTACACTAGTACTATCCCCAACCCAAATACCCATGATTAGGTATTTTTGAACCCTTAAAGACCATGGCAAAATCCATAAAAAAGCCTTATCGAACCCTGCTAGAACCCCCTAGCTAGTAAGTTTTGAGCCCAGAGAGCCCTAAATGAACTTGTAACGGCCCTTTTCTCAGAACCCCGAATTCCTAGGCCCTTTAAACCCTAAGCCCTCAAATCTAGCCCCTATACCCTAAACCTTAAACTTAAACCTGCCTGACGGGGCCTCAGTGCTTCGTTGTGGCAGGCTCGAGGCTAGATTTCGCTTGGGTTTACGGGCTTAGGCTTTCGGGTTATGGGCTTAGGGTTTAGGGTTGGGGTTATAGTTTTTGGATGCGTGTTGGGTTCAGGGTTTCCGGTTTAGGGCTTTTGATTTAGAGTTTGTTCGCGTTTCGTAAGGTGGTTGAGTATCAACCGCACTGATCTTACTTACCGGAGTTCTTTAATGGAGCTTAGGGCTCATAGAGTTTTAGCTTTGGGTTGTTTGAGAGGGTTTTGTGGAGTTTTCCGGGCTTTGCAGCGTTTACATAGGGCTTGGGTTTGGCTGTTTAGATGTGGTTAAGGTGCAGGGGCGGAGTATGTAAACGAAGCAACGCCAACAAAGCCCAATCTACAACAATGCATGCCCGTTTAGCCAAAACACGTTTATAGCACTCTAGCTTAGCAGGCCTATAACCTTCAAACAACTTGACACCGAAAACCCAAAGCCCTACGGCCTAAGCTCTAACCCCGACCTTTTAAGCCCCCCCACTTCCGAAAAAAAAACAAAACCTTGGCAATCCACCTGGCGACCCTCGCGGACGCCGTTGGCGACGGCACCTGCCACCTGCGCATGTGAGAATCTTAGTGGGGAATGGGGGAATCCTAAAGTCCCTTAAGGTCCCTTACAGTAGTCCCTATAACCCATTCCCCCATTGCCTACAAAGCACCAGACAGTTTGAGGCCCCTACACTCTGTAAGTGCGGAGTGCCGTTGGAGAGACCCTAGTAGCCTGCAGACTCGAGGTTCAGGGCTTAGGGTTTAGAGTTTGGGGTTTAAGGTGGTTTGGGGTTTGGGGTTCAGGGCCTGGGGTTTGGAGTTTGGGGTGTAGGGTGTAGGGTCTAGGGTTTGGGGTTTAGGGCCTTGGGTTTAGAGTTTGGGGTGTAGCGTGTAGGGTCTAGGGTTTGGGGTTTGGGGTTTAGGGTTTAGAGTTTGGGCAGTTGAGCTATGGTTTTAAGGGTGGTTATAGGGAACCTGCATGCACCCTCCACTCCGGTACAGTTCCTTTTGCTTTGGAGCGGGGTTTTGTTGACTTGTTGCGATAACTTGTACTGCAGCATCCCAGGGAAACCCTTCAGGTGTTGAAGACTGTAAGCGTTAGGACTTCGGGCTTGGCTATAAGGCTCTCTTTCCAAGAGTGTCTGGTGCTTTTTAGGGAATGGGGGAATGGGTTATAGGGACTATACTGTAAGGGACCCTAAGGGACTTTCATAGGGATCCATTCCCCCATTCCCTACTAAGCACCAGACAGAAGAGTGTCATGCTCCTTTTGGGAAACAACGGGGTATTCATCTACTGCCTTGGAGCCCCGGTCTCGATGAGGTCCGAGTTGTTGATGCAGTTCCGCTTTCCTTTCCCGTGAAAGCTAGACATACTGCATTATGCGAAACCACGCCATGCCATGCCGAAACCCTAAACCCTCAACCCTAAACCCAAACCCTAAACCCTAAACCCCAAACCCTAAACCCCGATCCAGCTGCACCGAAACTCGCAACCGGCCTTCTCTGGCGAGGAGTTGGAAGACACATAGCAAGGCATTGCGTCCTGTGCTTTCGGAACCCTGAACCCTGAACCCTAGCCCCTAAACCCTAAACCCTGAACCGTAAGCCCTAAACCCCAGTGATGCGTTTCTAGTTACTCAAGCTAAGACCTGCTACCCTCAAGCACGAACTAAGCCGCCAAACGCTACATCCATGATTCCTGGTACTTTCGCTACATTAAAGCCTAAACCCCTCAACCCCTAAACCCTCAACCCCACACCCTGAACCTTTACACCCTGAACCCTACACCCTGAACTCTAAACCCTGAGCCCAAGCCCTAAATGCCCTAAACCCTAAACAAGCGCCTGAAGCCTGGACCTTCTCAGAGCTTCAGGGGACTTAGCAAGGAAGATGTGGGTAGGGTTTAGGGTTCAGGGTTCAGGGTTGAGGGTTTGGGGTTTAGGGTTTAGGGTTCAGGGTTGAGGGTTTAGGGTTTAGGGTTCAGGGTGAGGGCTTAGGGTTTAGGGAGGATTCTAGAGTTCTACAAAAGATTGTAAAGCTCTAGAAGGCAAGAAGGATTCAGGCAGGCAGGATTGAACGCTGTAGGTAGGATTGTAGAGTTCTAGAGAGATGTCGTTACACCAGTTGCATAGGGCTTTTAGGTGCTGTTCTAAATGTAGGCTCTGGGGGCATCATCAAGATAACCGCAAAGTGTGCTGCAGGGTGCAGTCGGGGCGCGGGGCTGCGCAGCTGCCTCAGAACCCTAAACCCCTCGGAAAAGAGTCACTTTTCTAGACACGAACCCTAAGGGTCCAAAGGACTCAATACTAACGTACTTTGGGTTTCGGATACGTAGTAGCTAGTAGGCCATTTTTTGGGAGAGTCTATGATTCTTAGGTACTTGGACCCTTAGGGAACCCTAAACCCTAAACCTTAAGCCCTAGAATTAAACCTTAAGCCCTAAACCCTAAACCCAAGGAGTATCATGAACCTTGCGAGCCCTTCGCCAACCGGTGTGAAACCCGAATGCCCTCTCTGTCCTTCAATGGACCCAGAGACTCCATGTAACTAAACATTAGGGTTTAGGGTTTAGGGTTTAGGATTTGGGTTCAGTCCCATCCGTCATGAAAGTCTTTCTCCGAATCGAAGGCTCCGAGTACCTAAATAGTATGGTGTGTGGATTGAAATCCAAAGCCCTACTGTTTGGGTTCTTGGCCCCTTGGGGTAATTTCCTACCCCCAACCCTCACCCTAAACCCTAAACCCTAAACCCTAAACCCTAAACCCTAAACCCTAAACCCTAGCCCCTCAAACCCAAACGGAAACCTAAAACCCCAAGGCCTAAACCCTAAACCTGCAACCTGCAGCCCGACACCCGGAACATTGCACGTGTTTAGGGTTTAGGGTTTAAGGTTTAGGGTCTAAGGTTTAACTTTAAGGTTTAGGGTTGAGGAGCCCTTTTACCCAAACCCCTAGCCTGGCACTCGATGAACTTGTCCAACTCTCCATTCCCTGCAGCAGAGAGTGTGAGCTTCACGCGAGCTGTCTCGGTGTTCCAATAGTACCTCAGCTACACAGGGTCTTGGTGGAAACCCTATCAACCCCTAGGCTCTAAGCCCTAAAGGGTTTTGGTTTAGGGTGATGGGGTTTGGGTGTATGGCCTAGAAGTCTCTGAAATTAAAGCCTTCGGGGCTTATAAGGTGTAATTTCAAGCAACGCAGGTATACCCGGAAACACGGTTCACATATTCTAAGCATTAAAGCCCTTTGTAAAGCCCCAATGCCCCAGATACTACGCCCCTTTTTAAAGACCTCGTCTATAATCCTAAACCCTAAACCGCTAAACCCTAAACCCTATAATAAACCCGCTTACAGGAACTCTGACAGGAACCTAGTCTACTCATTAAGGGCTTGTATTTTTTCATCCTTTGCTCACATCTTGCTCAGCCTGTAGACTTGGAGTCTGGAAGGTTGGGCTTTGGGGATCAGCTTCTTGAAGTTTAGGCTGCAGGGTTTCAGGTTTAGGCTTCAGGGTTTAAGGTTTAGGCTTGAGGGTTTAGGGTTTAGGCTTCAGGGTGTAGGGTTTCAGGTTTAGGGTTTAGGTTAGGGTTTAGGGTTCAGGGTTTAGGGTTTCGGCTTCAGGGCTTAGGGGTTAAGCGTCAGGGTTTAATTTAAGTTTTAGGGTCTGGGGTGGGGGGGGGGGGGGAACCCGAAGCCACTTGCAGCCTTTGAACTCACGTCATCCCATTATGCTCAGAAGACTTTTATAAACGCTCCGGGACCTTATGCGGTTTACGGATGTTTTAAGGAATTCCTAAACATTCTAAGGGGGTATTTCGGGCCTCTCTCGGCATCTTGCCCCAGATTGGGTTTACATTACATTCGCCTCAACTGTGGTTCGTTTTGGCGTTTGCTGCAACTCGCTCCTCACCCACCCTAGTCCCTACAGAACCACGTTGTAATGTCGAGGTCGGCTTTTCTTCCCCAAAGGGTCCTATGTACTGTTGTGGGCCTGGACGCCCACAGTGTCCATTTGAGCTTGCAGCCAGCGTCGAGCGCCACCCCACCGAAAGATGAGGGCCTTTAGCCTTAAGACCTGGGTGCTTTTGAACTGCATGAACCTCAGTTTGCGTTATCTGACCGGGAACTTCCGCGGCTGCTGGCACACGACGTGCCTGCACTGACTCCCAAAGACTATAGACCCTGGACTCTAATCCTAAACCCTGAACCCATGCTGGGCTCTCTCTTGCTTGCTTGCTTGCTTGCTGCCTGGCCGAGCACAGGAAGCGGAAACAAAATATGGATACCTACCCATGACTGTAATTCCTACTATAAAAAACCCTACGCTCTACTATATAGGCACTTTGGACCCTTTGAGTTAGGGCAGACTCAAGCGCTTACCTTTGGGGTTCGGGGTCTCCAGGAGAAGCAAGCACGCGAGCAAGCAACGGGTGTCCCAAACCCCTAACCAAGATACACCCTAAGCCCTAAACCCTAAAACCCTATAAACCTTAAACCCTAAATCACACCCTAACACCTAAACCCTAAACCCTCGAACAAAAACATCCAGCTCAGGTGCTCAGGGAAGTCAGCACGGACGGCCAGATCCTCAGCGGCAACATGTCACTTCCTTGTAAAGGTTCCGAGGAGGGCCGATGTCACAGTTCCTGAAGGCCGCCTAAAGGGGCTCCGAGAAGGGCTCCTATATTAAGGGCACCTTTCGGGGGTTCCTTGAAAAGGTACTACAGGGTTCTCATGGGTTCTATAATAGGGTTCCCCCCTGAATCAAGGGCTCCTAGAAGCTCGTGTAACCTCACAAATATGATCCTAATAACTACTATCCTAAACCCAAAGTACCTGATTACTGGGCCCTTTGGACCCTTAGGGTAAGTGCTGAAACCGGTAGGTTCTTTAGAGTCCAGGTAAACCCTGCACCCCAGAAGCAAACCTCTACAAAGAAGATCACAATCCTATAAGCCTTAAGATTCTGACGGCGAAGCATTGGAAGTGTAGGGGAGCCATCCATTTAAATAAATTAGGATAATAATACAAAATGAATACGAACCAGATACACACGAAAATAGGATTGGTACAAAAAATACACAATATGTACGATATAGAAATAGGGGAAGAATGCGAACCAGCTGGGAAATAATGAAGAAGAAAGCAGAACATGAAATGCCCGCGCAAAAAGGGACATTTTCGTTACATGTTCTGTTCGTGTATGTTTTACACTATGTTGTCTTAAGTCTGGTGTGCTGGGGCCAAAACTGACTTATTTTTTCGTCCTATTTGTGTCCTATTGTTCCTATTGTATTTGTATTTATTTCCTACTGTTTTCGTATTCATTTCCTATTCTCCAATCGTATTCATTTCGTATTTAAATTTGTATTATATACCTGATTTAATAAACTGATAGATCTGGAACACTTCCCTTTGCTTCGCCGTCTTAACCTTAAGACCTACACCCTAAACTCTATAAACCCTAGACCCCGCCCCAAAGGTCGAGGCTGCGACCCAATGTTCTTTCTGGATGAAGTTTCGCGCGAGCGCAATGGCCTTCCTCGCACGTCAATGAGCTGAGGGGGCTTATAGAGTTTATGCTTAGGGTTTAGGGTTTAGGGCGTAGGTTTTTATTCCTCAAATAAATGGAGCCTCTTTCTTACACAGGACATAGGCGCTGTGAGCTTGAGTGACACGACTTAGAGATCCGTTGGGTTTGAAGCTTCTTGGGGTTTAGGTGTAGGATTCGGAACCTAGGTTGGACATGTAAACCCTAAACCCTAAACCCTAAACCCTAAACCCTAAACCGTTCACTGTGGAAGGCTGAACTCGGCGAATCAAGACAGTCTATCTTCCTCGAGACCCTCAGAGCTCTAGACAAGATTTCTCGCCCATCGGATTGGTCTTCGTAAATTCCCGGGGCAGTTCTCTAAATTGCGGTCCCTTTTGGGGTCCTTTTTGTAAAAATGCCGTACTATAATTATCGGGAACCTAAACAAAGGAGCCTAATCTAGAGAGCTACCCACATATGCCTTGCGTGTTACATCTTGCTGTGTGGACAGCTCAATCTAGATTCACACGAAGCCCTAAATCCCACACCCTTGCGAGCAAAGCCCAAATCCTAAACCCTAAGACATAAGCTCAAACCCAGAATCCTGGTACAACTAAGCCTTTTCAAACAACCAAACCAACACCCTCATAAGGGTTTAGGGTTTGGGGTTCCTAAATCCTATATCCTAAACCTAAACCCTAAACCCTAAATCCTAAACCCTTATATGCCTTGCACCGACCCTAGAGTGGGCCACATAGCCCATCTTAATTCCCTTCCGATGACATCCGAGATAGGCTGAACCGTACATACCAAACCCCGAATCCGAAACCCTTGTCCGCAAAAACACACAAAATCCAAAATCCCTCTCCATGACATCCTAAGCCCTAAACCCTAAACTCTAAACCCTAAACCCTAACCTCAGAACCCTAACCCCTAAACCCTAAACCCTAAACCCTAAACTCTAAACCCAAAACTCTAAACCCTAAACCCTAAACCCGAACCTCAGAACCCTAAACCCTAAACCCTAGACCCTAAACCCTAAACTCTAAACTCTAAACCCGAAACCATGACATCCAAGATGCACAGCTTGGTTCACGTTCGGGATGGAGATGGCAGAGACCTCGGGAAGCTGGCGCGCTCCAAAGACTCTGATGGAGAGCCTTTTTCAATTAGAATAGGGTTTAGGGTTTTTGGGTTTAGGGTTTAGGGTTTTTGGGTTTAGGGTTTAGGGTTTAGGGCTTTTGGGTTTAGGGTTTAGGGTTTTTGGGTTTAGGGTTTAGGGTTAGAACAGGTTTTTGGGTAGGGCTCCTTTAAAAGGGGTCTATAAGGGTTCCTTTGAAGGGTTCTATAAGGGTTTCTAGAAGGGTTTGTTATAGGAGCCTTATTAATTAGAATAGGGTTTTTTTTTTT
>CAJNDV010009025.1:3457-45727 GCA_905221635.1 Symbiodinium sp. CCMP2456
CCCCCCCCCGGAGAAACAAAAATGCTTTCGCGTGCGCCCTCTATATGTTGTATGTATATGTGTATGTATGTATGTATATATATATATATATACACATGTTTGTATTCCACATATATAGATATGTATGTGCACATATCTGTGTGTATGTGTGTTATATGCGTGGTTAGAAAAGTGTATATACATATAGTACAGTGTGACATAGTACAGTATAACATGATGCGGTAGAAGACCAAATGCGATATTTTTCGCAGATTACACGAGCAAAACGCACGGAGGGCAGAATAGTCTTTGCAAGAAGAACTCGGTCGTCACAACTTGCTGACTACGTTCCTTTTCATCATGCAAGTAGATAAGTAAGTTTAGAGACGAACAGGAGCTAGTGACGCTTTTCCGCAAAAAGGGTGACGTGAGCGGCGCGATCATGATGGTGAACCCCATGATTTCAGGACATGGCTCCCATTGATGCCGCCGCCGACGCTTCCCAAGTTGATGCTTCCGAAGCTCGGCGATGCAGGTTGCTTAGATATCCCTATACTACGGAAGACATCAATTCTTGTTCATGTTGGCAGGGGCAACCAACCTTTCAAACGTGCTGATCCGTGCAGGACACTTGTTCTGCGAGATCAGTTGTTTGTTTGGACATGCTGGCGCAGCCCACTGTAAGGACCCAGCAGTGGTTGAGGATGCGACAGACTCTCTTCAGGATGGTGCAGCCGTTGCTGGATCCTCACCGGAGGTTCTGCCAGGCGACATGCAGACTTCTGTGTCTGATAATGCTGAAACTTGGCAGAAGGCTTTACGGTCCTTCGGGGCACGTGTCTGGACATGGCGGCGCTAGTACATTCACGTTCGCAAGATCGTTTGCAAGCCTCAGTTATGGCAGAACAGGGTAGGCCAGAATTGCTGGTGTTTGTCACCAGTTCGGAAGCAGAAGCCAGCGAAGCCACTTGACCATGGTGAGGTGATTCTTTCTACTGAGCTTCTGGCATGTTTTGCAGCATAAGGACCCGGAAGTCGTGGGAGATGCGCCAGACGCTGTCGAGCTCGAGGGCGGTGCAAGTGATGTTGGATCTACATCGGAGCTTCTGCCAGGCGAAATGCAGACTTCTGAGTCTGATGCTGCGGAAACTCGACAGAATGGTGCATGGCCTTGGGTGACGGGGCCTGTAGTGTCGGAGCTTGTGGAACAGACTTGCTGTGTGTGTGTGTGTGTCACGAGTCCGGAAGCAGAAAACAGCGAAGCCGTTTGACAAAGGTGGGGTGGTTCTTTGTCTGAGCTTCTGACATGTCTTGCAGCATAAGGACCCAGAAGTCGTTGGAGATGCGACAGACGCTGTCGAGCTCGAGGGCGGTGCAAGTGATGTTGGATCTGCATCGGAGGTTCTGCCAGGAGAAATGCAGACTTCTGAGTCTGATGCTGCGGAAACTCGACAGAACGGTGCATGGGCTTTGCTGACGTGGCCTGTAGTGTCGGAGCTCATTGACAGTGAACAGTGAAGCGAGCAACAGCGAAGCCGTTTGACAAAAGTGAGGTGGTTCTTTGTACTGAGCTTCTGACATGTCTTGCAGCATAAGGACCCAGAAGTCATTGGAGATGCGACAGACGCTGTCGAGCTCGAGGGCGGTGCAAGTGATGTTGGATCTGCATCGGAGGTTCTGCCAGGAGACATGCAGACCTGGATGTCTGGTCACCCAGTGACTTGGTCGGTTCTATATCGTGAGCTCTCGCGTATCCTCTTATGTCATGTTTTTGTTCCAGTAGTTGGAGATCTTTAGCCACACTGCGTGTCCGATCAAGAACTTCGTGAGATCCTTCAGTTCCAGCACATTTAGGTTTCGGGGTGGTGAATCCGTAAAGTCATAAAGGATTCAAGGTTACTTCTGTGTGTTTTAGATATAGGAGGGCCATGGAAAGCCTCCTGCCTGGATTCTACTCTTCCTCCCACATGTTATGTAGCTATCAACGTCTGTAAGGCAGGGATGCTTTAGAAAAGTGAGGAAAGGCCTCAAATCGAATGTGTGCCTATAATCTCCGATGCAGCTCCCGTTCATTATGAATGTCAGAACACTTTATGACTTTATGTCTGCAAGTTGCTTGTTCGCATAGTCATAGTCACACACGCAGAGTCACCCGAGCCCGGAAATAGAAAAGAGCGAAGCCACTTGCTAGCAGTGATCGTATTCTTTTCTTTGGCATGGCTTGGCTTGAGGATGGCACAGTTGACGCTGGTTCCTCGGAGGTTCTGCCGGGCGATATGCAGACTTGGATGTCTGGTGGCTCAGTGACTCGGTCTGCTACTATACACCCTCTCCTGACATGTTACTTAAGTAGCTGTGCAGCATGCAGCCCAGTCGCAACACTTGATTTCGGGAGCCTTAACCGGCCCTGCAAGCCTGAGATGCTTGCGCTGGAGTCGTGCGCAGAGGGCTGACAGGGGCTAACCCGTGGTTCAAAAAGAGAGGCAAGATCATCATCCCTTGAACGTCACCTCCTTTGCGAGCTACACTTTCGTGTGGCCGACATGGCAGGACTAAGCCGACCTGCTGGTTTCTTGCCTTTCTCTACCTTCTGAGTAGTTGGGATGGCAGCAGAAGCAGCAGGAGCAACAGTCAATAGCAAGTCAGTGCGGCTGACTTTGCACGAAACATCGCCTGTTCTGCGCATGCCTTACCCCCGTATCTGTGATTCTGGACAGGACAAGGTTAGGTCACTGGCCTGGTGCAGTGGTGGTGGGGGCGGTGCTGGCAAGAGTGGTGGTGGGTTTCGTCGTAGTAGCAGTAGGGCAAAGTAGTAGGCCTGTGTGGTGTTTTTGTTATGATTGTCAGCAGCAGCAGCAGCAGCAAGAGGCGGAGGAGGAGGAGGAGGAGGAGGAGGAGGAGGAGTCGCAGTCGCAGTCGCAGCGGCAGCGGCAGTAGCGGTGGTAGCAAGTCTGTGCAATACTGGTGGTGGTGATGGTGGTGGTGGTGGCTGCCGAATCTTCACCAAGGAAGCTGCCTTGTCCCACGAACTCCACGCTGGTTCCAGTGAGGTGGCTGTGCCTAGCGTCCAGCGGCCTAGCGTCTTGGAGACGGTGTGACTCTCGGCTCCGGGAGTATCCTATGGCAGGTGTCTGATGTTGGCAGCGTCCCACTGGACTGCACCGGCCGGCCCGAGGCATCGCTCTTCTTGGGGAAATGCACCAAGCAGCTAAGATCGATTCTGTGCATGGCACTGCTTGCACGGGAAAGCAGGGAGGGCTTTGTCGTATGATCACTCGGGCATCTTTGGCAGATGTGGGACTCATCGAAGCGCGGTTGGTGCTGTGGCATTCCTGGCATCCACTGCGGGAGCACCGTCGCATCCTCATCTTTGTATGTTCGGGCTCGTCTTGAGTACAGATGCTGCAAGCAGGGTGCAGTTCTCGGGTCACGTGAGCAACCAAAACAGCCAATGTCAAAGAGTGCCATTTTCCATGTTCTTGATGTAGCAGTTCAGATGGAGATTCGTGTGTTGGGGGTGAAGAAGCACCATGAGGATGTTCCAGAGCAAGAAGCAGTTGGCCCCGTCAGCTAGTCAGTTAAACTGCAGTGGTCGCATGCAGTCAATAATGACGGATGATCGTCCTAGTTTTAGTTCTATGCTCTCTGGAATCCAAGCTGAGGTCGTGATTCATCACCATGTGGTTGTACCCTATCATTGCGATGCTGGCTACTCCCATTGGTCAAATGCTTGGAGCAGTGCCAAGCAGGACGGTTGTCCATGTGTCAGACGCAAGGAAGTACACAGCCTCAACTCCTTTTGAGAACCCATGTTTAGGACAGACTGTCTAGGACGAACGCTCGTTTCAAATCCTGTCTGCTCATCACAGATTCTGTCCACTGGCTAAGTCATGTGCGCGGAGGCCTTAGAAGGCCCAGTGACCCATCCCTATGTTGCCCCTCTCCGTGTCTGGAAGTGAAGGTACAGTTGGACGTTTGGTCTGAGCATGTCTGAGCCAAGCTTCCTGGAGGACTTCTGTTGCCAACATTCTGGTCGAGGTTGTCAGGCTTATCATTGTCGAGAAGGCTGGGCCCTCTGTGTCACGGGGGCGGGCTGGCAAGTGGCTGCAAGTACTGGCTTCCAGAGAGAAGGCCTGATGACACGTCCAGCGATAAAATGTCGTGGCAATGTTCCTGTGATCTCTGTTTCAGGCTTTGAGACCTCGTACAGCACTTGGTCTTCCGCTAAGCGGGCATATTGCTGTGCGCATCATCAGATGGGGTGCAAAGTCATGAACTATGACTGCTCAGTGTCCTGGCGGCAAGTGCTCCAAGGTACTTCATAGTAGTCCCCGTCGTCAGACACCCATGCCAGGCTGACAAGTCTCACTGGCAGCACAAGTGGACCGATCACAAGAAGTCTTGGTGCTGCAAGACAGTGGGCAAGGCCATGCAGCTTTACGCCTTTCCTTATCTTTTTCTCTTCACGAAACTGTATATATTTTGTCTTCAAGGATTTGGTAGTGTCGGATGGAAGACGATGCCTCTGTCTAACACACCGCTCCGTCTAGCTCAGGTTTTCCCACTGTTGATTGATGTACGGTTGAAGGCTTGCCACCCTCGCACGTCACCGATAAGTTTGACAGTTGAATTCTACTTACCGTGTCCCATTGTTTTCGAGTTTAACAGGTTGTCACAGTGCAGGTAAACTGTCCGTGTCTCTCTTCTGCCACTCCAGGGACGTGTAGGTGATGGAGTCGGAGACCTGTGTCCTTTTGGACCTCGAGCGATCGTTCTTCGGGTTAAGCAACTTGTTTTTGTTGTTGTCCACTCCCTGAATCTTGTAAGGTTTAGGCATGCTGTGTATTGCCCAGGACTGGACACACCCGTACTTTAAAGGGTTGCGCTTGCAACCTCAACATTTCTTTCACAATGCTCCTGTCGGGTTTGGGGTGTCTCCCTCGCACAGTCTTTTAACGTTTTGGGTTTTACCTGAGGGTTGCCGCTCCCCGCTCCTTGACTGGTCCCGCGGCTTGCTGACTCAAAGTGTCCTACCTCCGTCCTCATAGTTTCCACTTATCACTTATCATTCCTTTGACTTCAGGCTACATTACAGTAGCAAGGCAGTCGACAAATGTAAATGAATTCGTGGCAGATTCTGCTTGCTGTGCTAACGAGGCCCATAAGCAAAATCATTCGGCAGGTGGTCCATGGCCCTCATGTGCATTCAATACAGTGCTGTATCGAGAGACACGGATGGCGACAATTTCTAGAATTGGTCTTCATTCCATGACTCACTTGGTTCAGAAGCCGGTGGTACATGTGTGGCCTTAGAGTCACTTGGTGCAGGGATGCCCAAAGACTTACAGTTGCACGACCAGTGCAGTGAACAAGCCAAGCACCTGGGCTCAGGACCGGCCTCGCAGTTGCACAGAATTCGCGTATGTTCGCCACTTTTAGAACACGAACGCCTCGCTCCCCTTCTCTTGACCAGGAGCGACAGGATTGGTGTTGCCTGCAGTACGGCGTGGGCTGCCCACACTACTCCGCGCCGTACGAGTGCAAGGCTGCATTTCCTTTCGCGCTCAGCCAGTGTCTTTCACGATATGTATTGCGATATCTTCAGCAAGTGACAGGGTGGCACTGCCGACCTACTTGGGTGGTCAAAAGGCCAGAGGTGTGTATAGCAACCAGTGTCGCAGAGCCACTCTTCTGCACTGTTCCAACATCTGCGTCACTGTCACTGCTGACGAGGCCGGCGAGACTGGTGCTGCAAGCACTATCAACGCGGATGTGCGAAGGCCCGTGACAGCAGATGTGTCCATAGGACACGCCGTGACCTGAAGAAAGCATACGAGATGCGCAGGATCTTGTTACAAAGCCGTTCGATTGTTCTGCCCGTGCCCTACTGCGGCTCCTGGCACAAAGCGCAAAGTTCAACGTGATTCGTCCGTTTAAAGTCGCCGAGTAGTGTCAAGGCCGGACTCGCTGATTCGAAGACGCTCTGGCCCAAGAGCAAGAAGGCACGACGTTTCTGGACAGCAGGAGCCGTCGCCCTTCAAGCACCCTGCCTGCAGGAATGGTGCTGTCACCATGAGAAACGTGGCTGCGCGGACTCTCTTTTGGGCGGGAGTTTTGACTGCGACGATGGCTTCGACAACTGGCAGAGGCCCGAGCCGGAGTCGAGTAAGAGCCGTGGGATGCCGTGGGATGCCGTGGGTGCCTTGTCAGGGGGTGGTCTCCCTCGAAAAAGGAGTGGCTGCGAGGCCGCAGAGAGCTCTTTGAGATGCGCCAGTGTTTTTGCAGAAGGCGTGACGGCGTGGATCCAGGAAGTGAACTGATATTCTTCCGCGTTCTAAGGTGCTGTGCGCAGGAAAGCAAAGGTTGTGCGGAGCATTTCACCTGCGAGCGATCGAGAGAAGACGAGTGGCTACTTGTCGTCAGTGAAGACCTGTGCACTAGCCAATAATAGTAGTTGGGCATGCTGTCACAGGTCTGAAGCCGAGCGGGACTACTGTTGCGACAAGTTCCACTACGGCTGCAGGACAGAGCGCATTGCGCAGTCTTGCGCCGTGATGTGATCTGGCATGGGAACCGGAGGACGGAGCCGGAGCCGGCCAAGGTCTTTGATTGCAAAGCCGGGTATGAGGATTGGGAGCATCTTTGGCCTCCTGCAAAGCAGCAGCTTGGCCTGAAGTAGTTCGGTTTCAGCGGACGTTCCTGGACAAGGCATCCGCTGACTAAGGGAATGGTGCTGCAACGGCTACGGACGTGGTTGTCCCGTCTCTGAGCCTTTTGACTGCCAAGCTGGCCTGTCCAACTGGCATGCCGGGTGGTCTGACTCTTGTCTGTGCAAGTAACCACGCCGGATGTTGTTTTGACCTGCGATCTGTTGAAGACACAGCTGCTTCGTCCAAGGACAACAAGAAGGATTACTGCTGTCACAAGCATGAGCTTGGATGCGACAGTGATGAAGGTGAGTCCATAGGATCCATGCAGATTGACTGCACATCAGACTACATCAATTGGCCGAAGTGGTCATCTGGCAAGAAGTTGTACTGCTGTGACAAGTACAGTCTGGCATGTGAGGGAGACGTTCTCCACGTTCATCATGTGATGGGTACGGTGGACCATATACATGCAGAGCCTTATGACTGCGTGGCTGGGTTCGACAACTGGCATCGTGGTTGGTCCAGGCACAAGAAAGGATACTGCTGCGACAAATACGGGCTCGGATGCTCGCACGGCTACATGGGTGGACTTGGCTGGCACGATTTACATGCCACGCCTGGTCGTGTGTCAGTCACGACAGTACATCACCACCACATCCATGTTCACAGCTAGAGTTCTGGATACTTGGTGATTTTTCGATGTTTCTTGTCTTAGGCCAAACACTCAGAAGCCATGCCTCTAGAATCAAAAGAGGGACGTGGGATGTGTGCATGTAATTCGACATGCGTGCAGAATATGCTGTGCGCTGCGTCGGGTAGGAGAATTTGCTGGCAGGCTGAGGGCTTTGTCCATCCTGCATCTGCCGTACATGACATTGGCATGTCATGTACTTCGCTTCCCTGACGATGGCACATGGGAAGTTGGTTTCACAACGTAGGCGTGCTTGCTTTGAAAGCAGACGTGCTGTGGCAGGAGCCACATGGAGGTTACAGCCAAGACTTCCTGACGACTCGGTGGTCTGAGTGTGGTGCTGCGCAGCGACATGTTTCATGTCCCAGAAATTCGCATATTCCGTTGGCTGTAGCAAAGCACTGCAGTCATGTGGAACTGTGCCGCTGCTTCGTTGGGCTGCAAACATGCAGTCACCGGACAGGGCGCAGACTGAAAACACGGCGACCACGTCTTCATCGCAGGTTGCTGTATGGCTAGTACACCCGGCCCATCGCCAAGCTGTCAGAGTGTTCTTTTTTTGGTGAGCTTTGTGTTGTGTCGGGCCTGAGAGCCCCTTAAAAGCCACACAACCTTGTGGACAATCTATGTTTCAGTATACGGCGGATGAGGCCCAATTCGTTCATCTGCTTGCAGAAGTTGCCGGGAGAGTTCGGCCAACGCACAACCTGCCGACTTTGTAGCTCCCACCAGCCCGGCTCCATAGAGGATGGGGGGTTCTAACCGATGGGTAGACCTGCAGAACAGAGAGAGTGCGACAGGGAGGGAGAGGAGGACCAAACAAATCGCACAGTTGCTCTACGGCGGACATGTGCACCAGCCTTTTTGCTCAACGAGACCACCGTTGCAGCACATGATGTTGCTGTTTCAGATTTGAACTTCGTGCGAGCCAACGGGGCTTAGGCCTTGCATATGAGATGCGGCATACAGAAGAGAGTCGCAGAGGGAAGCCCGACACTTCGAGAGAGCAAGAGACCTCGTAAGCAGCTTGCCGGGAAGGAGACGCGGCCACAGCCAACAGCTGGCTCTTCGTTGTATGCTCGCTTTGCACCAGCGAACCAGGAACCTTTCTTGATTCAACTGCGAGTAGATTGCTCTTCGTGACCCTCAGACTGCTTCAGCGACATGCCGGGCAGTGCCCGAATGTGATCCAGCAGTCTCATGTAGTTTAGCAGAAGACAGTGCAACTGTGCATGGCTGTGACCTCTCACTTAGACAAGCTGCGCTCCAGCATATGTGACTACCGCAAGCAGCTCAATAGCTCCACAGACCACAGTTGAGCCGTTAGACCTCGCGTCCTCTTCGTCACAAGTGCTTGATGTCGCGGGGTGCCTTGTCTGAGTCCTTAGGGACCTTGGGAACGGTGGGAAAATCAGGGTAAAAGGCAGGCCGAAGGGGCCAAACAAACACCAGCGTTTTCGAAGAGAAAGGCCCTTTGCCATAAGACCAAGCCAAAGCAGATGAGGTCACAGCTCCTTCGAGCGAGTCTTTCCTCGGTCGGGCACGGAAAGCGGCCCAGTTCAACCGTCAGGTGGGTCTGAGAGTCTAAAGTTTTCTGTAACCCTTCGACCTTCGCTTTGCTTTTTTTTTGTGGGGGGGGCAGGAGATGCTCCGTCGGTGCATGAGCTTTTCGCCATGGCCCTGAGTCGATGGCCCAGAGCTTTCAGAGAAGCGTTCTTTTTGCTGTTCTGCCAAAGTTCGTGAGGAGAAGAGCTGCCTCTGCCACAGTTGGCGGAAGCTTTGAGCCGGCTTCACGGTGCCAGATGCTCAGAAGGAGCCGGCTGTGCGAGGCTGCACGCCCTTAGGCGTTGTCGCAGAAGTGCTCTTCTTGAGCTCAGATACGGATGACCGTGGCAGCTGCGGCGGTCCCAGGGCAAGATCAGCTCCATGTGTAGTCCGAGCAGCGGGACACGGACATCGCGCGACTCCGTGAATTCGCTCCTGTCTTGGCACAAGACCTAGGCTACCTAGGTGCCGGTTTCGTCATACTCAGACATCTCCACGGATGTGTTCAGCATTGCCCGGACAAATTAATGTAACATCAATGTTGATGCAGCCTGCGCTTAGACTAAGTTCACAACCATTTAGTGTCAGAGTGGAGCTCGCCAAAAGCCATAGACGATGGATGACAGAGTCAACGTCAGCGTTCCCACAATCAAGATTCTGCAAGCTGCACAGGCACGTGTCTTGCGCTGCAGTTTTCGAAGCTCTGCTCCTGGCCCACGGCCCGTTCTATCACTGTAGCTCCAAGCCGTATGCGAAGGCCGCCAAGGAAATGCGGGTGCCTGGTGCAATCGAGAGCCAGGAGGCTGACAGCGCAGACGCGATCACGGCACTCTGTCTGCAGTGTCAGCAGAGGCCGGGGGGGGGTTCCTTCTGAGGGACTAGAGCCTGCTAAGGAGTGGCTTCAGCGTCTGCAGCTGCAGCTGGGCGGCGCTTTCACCTGGGCCACCGAGGAGACCGAGGACCTCAGTCAGATGATGTCAGACGCAAGGGATCCGCACAGGACGAAGGACAGAGGAGACCTCCCCAGAGTCTTCAGTGTACTGAGTGCTGGCAGGATGGCTTCACGATCAATGGTGAGCGCTATCAAATTGAAGGCCTTCTAGGCCCGTTGGGTGCTGGCGGGTCGTCGGGTAATGTTCCTTACCTTTGACCCTGGAGTGATGAGGAGAAGGCAGCTTCGGATCTGTCTACAGATGCCTTTTGGATGGGCAAGGTGTGGCAGTCAAAGTCCTCAGCACAGCAGCTTGGAAGCATTGAAGAGGTCGAAGAGTTGAATTGCTCTCCTATTCGCCGTATGCTCGCATGCACAAAGAGTTTTGTGGCTTGAAGCAGGGAGGAAGACATTCTTGCCGCCCAAGGAGCGGATTGCGGTGATGACCAACTGTCCGCAGCACGTCGTTTTAAGGCTTGGGCAGCCTGTTCGAGCCGTACATGTTTCTGCGAAGTAAATTGAATTCGAGGCAGCCGATTAAGGGGACTGGTTGGGTTGGTGTGCGAAAGGAAAAGACTATGGCAGCAGTGCTAATATGGCTTCACATCCCAGCCTTCGCGAAAAAAAAAAAAACATTTGTCAAAGCCCTCTCGAAGTTGTCGAGAGCAACAGAGGGCGGACCCAGGAATCAGCTCCGGGGGAAAAGCCGCACTCGTATCGACGTGCATTCACATGACAGCCTCTGACCGTCTCGCCGGCCAGGCGCATGCTGCAAGAAGCTGAAATTCTGGGTTGTCTCGGCGGCCATCCGAACATCGTCCAGCTGCGGGTTGCTGCCGTGTCGCAGCAGACGCTGCGAATTTACCTTGTTATGCGCCATGATGGCACATAATAGCTGTTAACTTGCCTTCCAACTGCACTTAGAGGCTGCAGCTGTTGAATACTCTCGCAAGGCAGCTGCTTGAGTGTGGCGATCTTTTTTCGGAAATGCTGCGTCGTCGTCGGCAGCCTTTCTCGGAGCGGGATGCTCGAGAGGCGGCTTTTTGTCTCTCTCTGTCCTCTGGGGTATTCGATGGCGTTCGGCTTTGTCATCGTCAGGCGCTGACACAGGTGACAATGGCCGTCGTGCATTGCCACCGCCGAGGGGTTGCACATCGTGCGGCCCATCTAAATTCACTGCTGCCGGCAGACTGATATACTTGGCGATGAAGATCAGGACATCAAGCTCGAGAACCTCATGGTCGCCGGTCGTCGACCACTCGTGGTGAAGCTCATTGATTTTGGTCAGGTCGTTGACTTACCATGAGAACTCGCCTTTGCATAAGCATGTCAGCGATAGGCAACATCCCAGCCGACAAGTGAATCCGTGTACAAGGCAGTCATGCATCATGATCAATCTCAGCAAAGAATGCAAAGCGTCGCGCCCGGCTCAGACGTCAAGCGATTGAAGGAGTGAAGATCGAGATCCTGATGGGTTTGTTCACTTGCAGGGCAGTCGGTGCATCACTATTATCCAGCGTTTTTGAGCCGTTGACACGTTACATCAACTAGCGCGTGCATTCTTCGGTCATGGGGGCGGATTGGTAGGGAGATCTGGCCTTGAACTCAGGGGCACCCAAGGCCTTCCGTCAGGAATTCTCCAGCGAACAGCTTTCGACAGTGTGCTTGCAAAGTGGGAATGGGGCAGTCGCTTTTGTCAGCACGAGGTGTGCGTGGCAGGTGCAAAGGGGGGCGGTTGCATGAAAACCTCTGTGGTGCGCTAGACTTTTTGTAACATCGCGTTCTTTCTACCGTCCCGCTGCGGCCGGGTCTTGCGAGGGCGCAGTCTCGAAATACCGCGTGGGGTGGTCTTGCGAGCTTGAGTGGCACTTCGAAAAAGTTTCTTGGGGAGGAAGGGCTGGGACGGCCAGTCGCCTTTTGGGATCTACGCTAAACTCTGTAGCTTCTTGGCCGCCTACTGTGCTCTGCACAAGGCCAAAACATTGACAACCACATCGGCCTACACCCCACCAGAGGTCCAGAAAGCCACGGAGGACGTGCAAGTGGAATGCATACGAGTGTGCCGCTTCAAGTCATGCTTTGTGCCAAAGCATCGCTGTGCTTCGCTGGCTCAATGTTGTCATGATCTACGGTGACCAAAGATGGCGAAAGCAAGTGTGTAGCCAGTGCAGTCCGGGAACTTGATCCGCAAAAGCTTGCGTTGCCAAAGGGGAACCATACTCCTTTGTTTGAGGACCACGAATCCTATGATCCGTTCAAGTTGGTGCCACGTCTGCACGTTATCAAGCTCCGTGTCTAGTTCTGCGTCTATCGCCCGGCTAGCCGCTGAACCAGCTCGGCCAAGGATTCGTTCGCTGTGGGAGTAGTGATGTACGCTCTCCTGCTCAATGCGCTTCCAAAGACCAGCAGGGGTTTCGATTATGCAGCTTGTCATCGCAAGACGGCAGAGCCGCCAAAATCGAGTATATTCAGAGTTGTGTGTAGTTGGCTATGGTCGATCTGCATGACAGCCGAGGAGAAACACCCGAAGTTTCCGTTGTTGTCAGTGAACGCACAAGATCTTATCAAGCAGCTTATGGAGCCTGATCCGAATCACGGCAGCAAGCTCGTGTGCAGAGTCTCCTTTTGGCACCCTTGCACGGGCTGCCTCTGGGCTTTGTGTCCGTCCCCCCCCCCAGAGCTGACACACCTCCACTTGTCCATCTGATCTGATTCTGTTGTGATGATGTGTGTGTAATATCTGTGCCTGCCGGCCTGTAGACCTCCATCTCCCCACCTTTCTCTTTCTCTCCAACACTCCGCTGCTGTCTTCGTCTGAAGTTCTCTGGTTCTCTGTCTTGGTTTTCATTCTTTTCTTTCTTTCTCTCTCTCTCTTATCTTTCCTGGGTAGACGTGCATTGCGCATATGATGGGGTCCTGGCTGAAGTTTGTAACCGGGCCACGCAAAGTTCCTGGCAGATGTGTCGCTGGTGCAGATTCGCAGTTTTTCACCTATGCGGTCGTGGCGGTAGATCCGCAGATGTGTGACAGGTGACGGCTCTCCAGCCGGATCATATTTGCCTTAGAGCCGCGCACGGGATATTGTTATCAGCCAAGTCAAAGTCAAAAAGCCCTCCTCTCCTGTTTTGTTCTGCGTGACGCGCCTCTGGACTTGAGGCAGCGACGGATCTCGGTGGCCGACGCCCTCCAGCATCCGTGGCTGTTGTCTAGAGGCCAAATGTTGCCTGTCGCCTATCCCTGTTGCTTTGGCACTGAGCACGTGCTTCGCAGGCGATACCAACACTTCGAGGCATGATCTGGCACCGTCCATGCTTACAAGTCTTTGCAAGTTTCGCGAAATTTGGCAACGCGAGGACCTCTTCGAGAACACACACTCCACTTGTCATGGAGAGCGAGATGCAAGTTTTGCTCGCAGCGCAAGAGCTGAACAAGGCTTTGCAGCGCGAGTGCCTGGGCTCGAAAAATCTGACATCTCGCCCCACTTTTGCCAAGTCCTTTTCGAGGAAAAGGCTATTGAGGTTCGCACTAGAAGCTGTGGCCTTGTTTTGTTGTCCTTTTTGTCTGTTTTCCGTTGAGTTGCCTGCTGTGAGTGAAGCTTCGAAAAGCACGCGTCGAGTTGGCCAAAGGGTTGTGTCACCCCTTTGTAACCGTGTCAAGAAAGCACGAAATGCTGCTTGGAGGCGCGGATCAAGCTGCTGGCTGTTGAGTGGAAGTGAAGAAGCCGAGAATGTTTGCCGCTGGTTCTGCTGCTTGGCGCTGGCTTTCCCCATCCTTTTACTCCATGAACGTCCAAAAACATCCGAAGGCCAATGGCAACCAGCTACAGGATCTAGTTCGGGTGGCATTCCGCACCGGAACTCAGGCAAGTCAACTGACGAATGTTACATCAAGCTGCAGGACCCGCGCTTTGTAGCAGATAATGTGGACGACGTGGCCCGCTCCTCTCTTGCGATCAGTCCTTCCATTTGTCAGGAAGGCGTGGCTTGCACCCAGCTGGATGAACAGAGGCTGGAATCTCGCCGCAGATAATTTGACTTGGCCGGCAACGCTGAATGACTTGTTGAATCACTTCAAGCTACTGTGTGCACGCACCTGAGGAAATCAACAGGAGGATATCTCAAATGTCGGATATGACGCAGCGCTTGCGGCTTGAGTGTCGCACCTTGTAACCACTGGTGAATCTATTTGATACTTGCAGCATTCCGACCATTCCCTTGATTTTAGGATCACCTTTCGATCTCAACTTTGAAGGCTTGCCCAGTTGAAGTTGTCTTGAAAGCTGCTCGACGGCCCGCCCGAAAAGGCTTTGACCGATCGCAGAGTAAAGGAGCAAACAATCCTACCGAGTCGCATGCACTCTTGCTCGGCGGAGGTTCTTTAGTTTCTGTTTAGTTTGACACCGTTCTCATTGTGCTACATGCCCCGATGGTGGAGCATGGAACCGGAATAGAGTCTTTGAGTCGAAGGCAAGGAGGAGTCGATGCCCACCTGAAGCTTCGCCGCCCCCCAGGTAACCTGAGGTTTGTTCCCAAGACGAACCGCGAAGACAACTTCGATGTTGCTGCTGGGGCAGAAGCATTCGATTTCGTACGGCATTAACGGTCTCCCCCGGGTGGTTCGAGTTCGTGCCAAAGCATTCAGCTCGGGAATATATATATATATATATATATGCATCCTCCCAAGCCGAAAGCTCTTGTCGTCTGGTGCCAACCTGAGCGACATTGCCTGGAAAGCTTTTGAGTAACTGTTTATTGTGATAGTATCTTGTTCCATGAAGTTCCTGTCCTGTGGGCTTTGCACTGCATCAGACACTGCCCCGCTGATGCCTCTAGTCGTCGAGGCTTTCTTGATGGGCATTGCTGTGCTGAGAAGCAATGCCCGCTCACGCGGATAGTGGTAGTACCCACCTGTCAGAGCGACAGCTCACTTCACAGATTGATAAAGCGCCGCTTCCATTCCAGGTGTTTGGTGGCTACTGCACGCTGAACGAAGACATCATCAGTCTGATTGGTCTATTGTTGACTGCCTTGAAAGGCCGAGTGCATTTGCATTCCAGCATCATGCAGGAGTTGGATTCGTGAGCGTCAGCTGCGAGTGCAATGGTTCTGACATGCCGTGGCGCACTGCTGCGCACCATTCTGGAGAGTATGGTTGGCTGTTGCTTGCCGTTAAACCGTTACTTCCTGCTGCAGGTCCCGACACGCAGGTCATGATGATAGAGCTGAAATTGAGGCGGACTTTCTTCCTGCTTGGGTTTACTTCTCGAGCCGCTTTGGGAATGCATGTGCCTGGAGGATGCTTCTCCACGTAGCTGAGCAGCTGGGCCGGGAACGAGGTTTCATCTCCTTCCAGATAGGCCCGGGATCTGCCCGAGGGGGCTTTGTTCCAGCCAGAACCAGTGGGCATTTCGCAGCGACAGGACGTCCCGACGCACTTCAGTCCGTGCGAGCCCAACTTCGTTTCGCGAAGATTCAGGGTGTCAGGCGGAGCTGCACCTGAAGAAACGTAAGCTACGCTGACATGTACTTCTTCACCGGACTCTAACAGCCATAGAAAGTTGTTGCAGGCAGTACTTGGTCGGGAGCTCCGCGCCACACATGCAGCGCCATGGCACAACGTCGCAGATGTTTTGTTCTTTCCCTTTCACCCCCAGCTTCGAACAACTCGGAGTCCTGGCAGTCCCAAGGCCGGAGGTCGTCTCGTGCTCGGAAGGGCTGCTGCCCAGCCTCAGGCCATGACGGCCCCGACGGCGCTCGCGCGCGCGCGCGCGCGCGCGCGCATCTGAAGCAGCGTTTGCGTCTTTCTGCGCTCCTTTTGGGGTAGGCTGGCCGACGAGCCCATTCTCACCACCGAGGAGCTCCAGTCCTTGGAAGCAGCTGAGACCCTTTGCAGCTCTTGGGCTTGGGATCCCTCGCAATGTCAAGTAAGTCGAGCAGGCCCCCATAGCTCCGAGCTTTAGGTCACTGTAGTTGCAGGCTACGTGATGGTTTCCCGTGCTTCTGCAGGCTATGTGACAGAGTTGCTGCATAGATACATGTCGGAATGTCTGCGCTAAGGAACTCAGTGATGCAGGGCCACAACAACACGTCAGAGTGGCTTTCCAGCTGCAGCCTTCCTTCCTGAAAATTCTTAACTTCCTGTAGCACCGGCCAAGGTTCGCCTTCCTTACTGGCATGATCGACAAGGCAAGCGAGTGTACAGGGAATAGGCTCGAAGACAGCATCCGAGTCGGCGTATAGCACCCTTGCAATTCATGGGCATGGGGTGTTAGAGCTCAGCGACACTCACGTCGGAATGTCGTGCGCGTTGTGAATGTTTTGAGTTGCAGCCGGTGCTCCTTTCCTTATGAGTTGCAGCGAACATAACATCCTCTTCTATGTTCCATAGGTTGTACGGAGTGTCGAACAAAATGCTGGCTTTGGTTGCACTGACCAGCTTGTGTAGAAGTCCGCGCTTGCTGTACAGACCCGATGAGAACAAGTCATCAACAGGTCCACCAGCACGTTGGCTTGGTCATCGGCGCCTTTATTCAAGAGATCTCCAGCAAAACTCCGGTGATGGAGATGGAGGCTTGGCTTGGTGAATCCCGCAAGGTCCGCTCTTCTTGTTCATTGCAAGCGCGATGCCCTTACCAGAACAGCAAATGACAATCTCTCCACAGCACCACCACGGCAATTGAGGGATTGTCGGCAGAGCAGCTAGTGCAGTTGGAAACTTTCGGAAGGGTGTGCTGAAACCAAACGATGTGGCTCGCTGCTGGCAGCCGAGCATACGGATTCGGCGTGGATGTAGTGAGATCTCGGAGGAAACAGCTCTCGTTAGCTTTGTATCCAAGGATGCGATAACTTCCGCGGCTTCAATGTCTGAACTGTCCGCGACATCAACGCCAACGGTTCCGCCAGTGGGTGTCCGTGGTTTATCCAAAGACACCTCTGTATTCGGAAGCTTGCCTGAAATGGTCGCATCTTTGCCACTGCTCGTGGGGCTGTTTTGTCCAGCATCGACACTGACAGTGACAGGAGGATCTCGCGACCGCAGCAAGGACACTGCACTGGGCGACCTTGGGTTGCAGAAAGGTTGTTGCCTTCACGCCTGCATATCTTTGGGAACAGCACGATCACCAGGGCCAGTCAAATTGATGGGTTCTGACCCCTCGCATGTTTGGTTTGATGACACAAAGTCTCAGCTGGATCTCGCCTTGGAAAGCTGGCCGAGCGAGTTGCTGGCAGACGCAGCACGATTAGATGCCCAGCCATTTTGCCCCCCGGAAGCTTCGAGACAGACTCGAGGCAGCGGATCGGAATCGGCCTTTGTTTGAGATTTCGAAGTCACTGTGAAACTGCAGAGGTTTCAGACAAAGATGGAGAAACCGAGCCTGTGACATTCCAGGAAAACATGGATACATGCCTAGTATATGCACGCCGCGATGGCACAACAAAGCGGCATTGCATCACATGTGTCGAAGCATGCCATCCTAGCGAAAGTCAACGTGGTGGCCCATCTCATGCACCGCTTGGCCTGACATTACAACGGCTTATACGAGCTGCCCACATCGTTATACCTGTTGTACAAAGACCACATTGTATCCTCGAGTCCGAATTGAGCTTGTTTCCGCGCCATCTCGTTTCGCGTTGACTGGGGGGGTGGGGTTTGCACCGATTGACTTTGATTCAGCGTATCGCAGAGTAAGGTCCGTAGGTTGTGCAGCCTGGGGGGGGAGGACGAGCTCGTGCATGATAGGTTCTCCCGCCAAGAGGTTGGGTCCTGGCCCAGGCAAGGATGTTCGTGGTGAAAGCTCAGTCACTGTCATGTGCCGTATAGTCAATCCTGCAAACAGTACGTGCTTCCTGTGCTCCACACTCAGGATATCGCGAAGAGACAGCTGACGCCAAACACGCCTCAAGATTTTCAGAAGGTGTTCCCTCTGAGCTCTCCTTTCTTTATGCAGGGCAGTCCGCCAGAGCTGGGCTCTGTGTCGAGTGGACATAGTCACCATAGTCTACCTCTGGAGCCTCGGCAGCGTACACCACAGCACCTTCCCGGCAGCACGCTGCTGCCGCAGTTTACACCTACGGCAGCACCCATGGCCAAAGCCTCAGATCCTCAACTTCTCCGAGTTGCGGATCCGCCCTTCCTGACTCTTCGAGGCTGGCTTCGACGCCTCGGAGCAGCTTGGCGATGATGAGAGCTGTGCAGTCACCCTGGGTCTACCAGAGCTCATTGCTCACAGGTACGGCTACCTCGCGCATGTGCAGGCAGCGCGGGGCAGCACTTGCGAGATTCTGCGGCAACGAAGCAGCAAAGCTTGACAGGCGGCAGCGGCAGCCCAGGACACTGCAAAGCGCATCCAGGCACGTGCATGCCATGCCGAATTAGAAGTCCGGGCAGAGTTGAACCTGTGCACTTACATTTCCATTGGCCTCCTCCGGATCTCCCGAATGTTTCTTCAGATGTATTGACTTTCTTGTTTTCTCAGGGTTCGAATTCTAGGCTAGCAAAGCTGTGAGGCGGCTGAGCAGAGGCAGAGTCTACAGTATGGTGCGATTGTTCGGTACAAAACCGTTCGCAGGACAATTTTAGCGCGGAGCTCCTGGAGCAACTGGCTCGTGTGGGGCCGATGAACCCGGACCGCTTTCCGCCTCTCCGTGCAGGGATTGTCGGCTTCAGAGAAGGATCAAAGTGGCTACATGTCTTATAAGGTTTCTTAAGTCTTCGTCCGCAGAAATTGCACAGCTATGATCAGCTATGTGGATAGGGCAGTCAGTCAAAGCTCAGATCTGATTTAGCTGCTTCAGTCCTAACGTCTGCATGCAGGCAGGCCCTCCAGAGACCTCCCTCAAAGAGCACGGCTCCAATCCCTGGCATTCTGGTTGATTTTGTGCAGAAAGTCGCTTTGGAACTCTGCAAATGAGGCTGCAATCCACATGTCCAGACCATACCTGCATCTCAGACCATACATGCACCTCAAACCGAGCCTCTTCAAACCGAGCTGCCATAGAACCGATCGAGAGGACCAGCATCTTGCCCCACGTGTTCCTTTGTTTTTGAGCACTCCGGAACGGACGCCAATCCACCCGGGTCTTTCAGTTTCAGGCCGAGCCACTTAAATCCATGATCTCGGTGCTTGTCTTGGGAGGTCAATCAATATCCTCGTTGACAGTGCTGTCTGCTGTGTCTGTGCTCTTTGTCCTACCAGAAAGCACGAAGAGGAGGAGGCTAAGCTTGAGCTACATGTCACAGGTGCTGATCCAGGACTGCTGGCAGCACATCTGGCGCAGACGAGTGTGGCACAACAGCAGGTGATCTGTGTGCTGTGCAATGAGACTTTGAATCTGTAGTGCTCGGATGTGGACTAGGGGTCTGCTCGCTGATCGAAAGAGGGGGGAGGGTATTTTGGATCCGAGTCCAGAAGCCGTGCTTGAGCATTTCCGTCCTTGACCTGCAGGTGCTGCAAACAGTGTGTCCACCTGTGCCAGTGCTGGATACGCCCCAGCTGCCGGAGGGCAGGACCGGTTCGGGCAGTTCTGTTTGCACGAGGGATGCCATAAGGCAGACAGCAGAAGGTGCGGCACGAACGCCAATAGCTACGGAACAGTGGTAACCATCTTTGCGGATTCAGCAACTGAAACTGCGCACAAACAGTGTCGTGCTTCCACTTTGTGGAAAGTGGATGACCACATGATCGACAGTGTTCAAGACATGCATTGGAAATGCTGCCAGAGGCATTATCCGGGAATGCTGCCAAAGACATCTTCTGGCTCTAGCAAGAATCCAGTCCTTTGGATTCTTCCGTAGAAGACTTTCTAGATTCCTAGATACATCTGACAGGAGCCTGCTGCCAGCCACACGTGTAGCAGAAAGCCAATCTCCGAAATGAGTTGCTTCAAGTGCTATGCTAGCCTAAGAGCACGTGCAAGCTTGAGATCCATGGCCATTTTGTGCAAATCTTCGCTTTCACACAGCCAATGCAGCTGCAAAGACAAAACGCTGGGTGAGGGATGAAGTATCCCACATGTGAGGCATCCAATCCCAGTTTCGTAGCCCTGCACTCCGATGGTTGGCACGTTAGCATGAGGCAACAAGCGCTGTCATAAGTCTTGACGGATCCTGAAAATTCACGCGACGGAGGGTGTCCCGGAAAGTATTTCTAACTTTGCATGATTCGAGTGTTCGCGCTCTGAGTCCATCTAGTGACCCATGAATACCCTACTAGATCCACATGCAGACCACATCTAGTTGACGATGTGATGCAAGTCTGGTCCAGGAACGTCGTCATCTCGAAGGGTACCATCGGCCATCCACACAGCTGCCGCGGCTTGGGGTGCAAGTTTGCATCCAAAGAACGAGGTTGCCGGGAAGGCAGGCCTTGTTGCATGCTGATCGGTGGGCCCTCGCGTGTGAAGACCTGACTGCTGCAGGAGCTGATTGTCTGCGTTGCCACCTTTGTATCTGGAGCCGCGGGTGCTGTAGCAATTGAGTCTGTGTGGGCATACATGGTCCCGGGGTCCCCCCCCATCATATCCCCGTTTCTGCACAGTGGAGATTTGCGTTAGAGCGAAGTTATTTTCATAGGGACAGCGCAAGGGGAAAAGGGGAACAACAGCAGCGTGTGTGGCAAATCGAACGTAAGCATAATGCACACAGCGTGCGACGAGATAGTCACGATTACAGCTTCTGCTTGGCTGCATGCTGCAGCAAACACCACATATAGGCCTTAAGTTTGGAAAGCAGGCCGTTGTTCCTGCCAACCACAACCAACTGTGAACAGCAACCCGACAAAGGGAGGGAGGACAAAGGAGCCGACATACCAAGAACCCAAGCGTAGTGGCCTCGGGCCCTGAATCATGTGTATATATATATATATATGTGTATAAATGTATACACACACATATACACCCATGAACACAAACACATCTCTCTCGCTCTCTCTGTCTCTGTCTGCGGTGCTGCAGAACAGGCATGTGTCATCTGTACATGGAACTGTGCGGCATGCTGCCGTTTTTGCACGTTGGCATGCACGGAAGGAGCCGAGCTTCGGAAAAGGCCGCAACTGACCAAGAGAAAGCAGCTCAACTCGCATGAGAGGCGCTTTTCTTGGCGCTTTAGTCGGTGCTGATCAGGTTCAAAGTCTAAGGCTTTGGCCCAATTTTTGAGGCAGGCACTCCGGTCGAATGGTGCGCAGGCACTATGTCTCGGGTGCGTGACACATTTGTGGCTGCAGGCACCCGACAGGGCCGTGTAACATGGATGGATGGACTGGTGTGTTTCATCATGTGCAAAAGAAGCGATTGAGCAGCAGACAGTCCACCACTCCGTCTGTCTGTTACACATGTTGGAATATTTTCCAAGACGGTGCGAAGAGGATGATAACGTGTGTGTTGCGAACCGTTTGGCAGACGAACGTTGATAAGATCTTTCTCCGCACTTTTGCTCGCGCTGTTTTCCACGATGACTCGTCACGATGACCCTGCAAAGTGTTTTCCACGCTCGTTGGCCCGCTCTCTGGACCAGACGAGCAATTTAGAAGCAAGGCTCGAAAACCAAACAGTGAGGTTGTTCAGACATCAATAGCCAGAATTGTCTGTTGAAGCCTACCGTGAGCAATTCCGCGTCGCCGCGTTGCCGGTCTCACCCAACCCAATCTTCATCCAGAC
Source organism: Symbiodinium sp. CCMP2456 (assembly GCA_905221635.1). Classification (NCBI taxonomy): domain Eukaryota; class Dinophyceae; order Suessiales; family Symbiodiniaceae; genus Symbiodinium; species Symbiodinium sp. CCMP2456. The sequence continues at coordinate 24,908 of CAJNDV010009025.1, forward strand.
TCCGGTCTGAGAGTCTGAGAGTGGAGGCCACTGGAAGCCAGCGACCGTCCCGCGGAGATTGTTGTAAACTTCAGAGCTAGTTGATTGCTGCTTGTTTGGGTCTAAGTGGCATTGCCACTGCTGGGACTGCTGGGTGCAATTTTGGTCCAGTTTTCTGAGGCGCGGCTGCTTTCTTCCGTGGATGCCGGCTCCGGGAGGCCAGAATCGTTCTTGTCCTTCAAAGCGTCGGAAATCTGACGTGCCTGGAGATTGTCATTCAGCCAATTCCAGCGGGCGTTGCAAGAGGACCCAGCCGTCAGACACAGCACAAACTTTCCCATCTTGAAGTGCTGTTCCTATGGACTCCTGAATCGAGGACTCGGCGCCACTTGCCGAGGCATCTCTTACTGTAGTGACTAGTATCTCTCGGCAAACAGCATCGTATCGTGTTGCGTCGTGTGGAGTTTTGCGTCCCATCGCGTCCTCCTTTGTATTTGGTGGTTCTGCCTCGAATTTGAAGGCCGGAGTACCCAACGTTTTCGTTGACCAGGTCGTGTGCAGCTGTGTTGCGGTGTGTGCTATTGTCAGCAGTTTGTGAAGAAGATGTGGTGGAGGCAAAAGCAATCATTGCCGATAACTGTGGATCTCCCCTGCCCCCAGAAGACAGACGAGGCATGCCACTTAAATGCTCGCAGCTGTTTGTTGTCGATGCCAGCGAACAGTGCAGGTGATCATAATCGCCCACGGACGGACATTTCCAACGAGGATTTCGTGAAGGCCCAGCGCATTGCAACGTCTCCCTGGTCTAAGCGCAGTGTGAAGCCGAGGCTGGCATCTTCGCCAGCAGGGTGCAGGCGAGCTGCCGCCTCTCGCATTCTCTCGTCTCCAGGACCCTGGCCCTGTGATTTGAGGCCCAGGGACCTTTCAGTGGCAGCGTCCTTGTCCCGACCAACGATGCTTCCGCTGCGAATCCATTGGCACAGAGAGCACAGGAACTCAGTCTTGGAGGCTGAAGCACGCGAAAGCGGACACCCCACAGCTTTGACCAGGTGCCAGCAGAATCAGCTGACGATGAGCTTGCAGGCAGGGAGGGCAGGCTATCACACTTCTAGGCCCAGTCTCGATGGTGCTTCGTGTGCAAACAGCAGAGACGACATCCGTGCAAGGGCAGAGCATGGTGCGCTGCGCTGTCCATGTTTGTTCCGACTAGGCAAACGTGAAATGACACAGACTGCAACGCGTGCCTCTTGCTGCTTGTGTGTACCTTCTCTTCTGTGGCGGCTAACTGGCCGAGACCAGGTATGTACATTGGCGGTGAGCTCGACCGCTCAGGCCATGTGCTTTCTGCACTCCGCCGTTTCCAGTCCATTCCCGCTCGCATCGCAGCTATCCAAACGATCGTGATCAGCAAGTCATTTCTTGCCATGGCGCAGGCTATGAACAGTACCTGTCGCAAATAGGCCTCGGGCTTCCGGCTCGGTGAACCCCGCGTTGCAGAGTCGGATTCGCATGTGTCTGAAGTAGCTGCCGAGGTTGGACTTGGAGGTGCAGAAGCTCATTGCTACTCACGAGAGGGCGCGTCCACACGTCGTTCGAATACGGCTATGGTTCGACTGCATGTCTCCTTAGCGACACCACTCTGCAATGTTTGTTTGTTCAAACTAATACGAAAGATCATACCAAAAGTAAGCAGTCCTGGCTAATCACATGCCAACCTCTCATGTTTGTCCGCACCCGCTGTCCGCTTCTTTTGAATATGCTGTCAATACCAGTGACCAGTGTTTTCCTGGTGAGCGGTGTGGGAGGAGGTGAAGCTATATTTCGGGTAACAAGCACTCACTTGTCTGAGATGTGGTCGGCATGGACCTTCTTGCATTGGGCTCTGGTGCAGGAGACACGTGTTTTGAATACCGTGCATGTGGGGTTGTGGATCGCGAGCAGGACGGGCTTACTCGTAACATGACAGGGGTTGTCTGCAAAAGGCGAGTGGCAATGAGCCTTTTTCTGCAGCAACAGCTAAACTTAAAGCAGCTACTCCTCGCAACATGAGCGCCGGTGGTTAAGGCATATTAGAGTCCTGCAGTACTGACAGGATACAAAACGAGTGTCTCGGGCGCCTTTGCCAGGCCGGGGTCAGCTTCTCCGCTTTGTGCCGGGCTGTCATGGCCGCTTTGGATGCAATGCCTCGTTCCAAGACCTGAGGCCAAAGAAAAAGTTTGGAAGTTTGGGGTTTCGGGCTTGCGGTTTTGGCCTCCGCGCACTGTCGTCCCTTCACCATGGCAACTGTGGAGCCCAATGCCAGAAGATGTTTGTTGTGTCGGCTCCAGCTTATCACATGCAATAGGGAGACAGCACCATGCAGCTGGGACGTTGACACGCTTGTCCTCAGCACCGGAACTTCTTGAAAACTGAACCATACTGAAAGAGTGGTCCAGGTATGTAGACTCGATCTAGACCCAGCGGCACCCACATCAATGAAGCATACTCTCATCGGAGCAGACAAGGCGGTTTTCAAGCTTACTACTGCTTGTCACACCTCGATCTAGTCCAGGACTAGCAGATGTCTTTTGCAATGATGGCTGTCTGGCCGCATAGCAGAAGCATCACGCCCTGCACCCAAGATTGCGCAGAAACGCAGTGGGGCGGTGAATTGGAGAGACTCAGGTGCTGGAGATTCGGCGTGAGATCTGGAGATGAGCCACCCAGCTTAAGCGTGGCATTGCCATAAGACCTCTGCGTTTCTGAAAGGCTCAAGGCCAAGCTGAGTTGTCCTGATATGCAAGGTGCAGATGGGCTCAAGAATGATGCGGCAGTCAGCGAAGACTTGCCTCGTGTCAGCAGATGGTCACAGTATGTCACAGTCCAAACTCTCACCATACACTTAAACCTGGCGCACTCTCTCGTGTTCGCCTATTCAGCAATTCCTCAGTCTTCCTGCCAAGATCGCAGCACTCGCTATTAGGGTAAGTCCACATCTCCGACCGAGTTGGCCGCTTTGGCAGAATGTGCATGCAGCATATGCTGCTGACGAACAGAATGAACAACTGGCAGATGTTGAGGAGTTCCGTTCCCGACATCCGAGTATCTACGGAAAGGCCTCCCGCGGATAACGCGCAGATAAATCCTGAGGTGTCTATCCTCCATGCAGATTTGCATCACTTCCCCATCATGAATTGACCAGCTTGGTGCCATGCTGGTTATGGTCGGACATGTGACTGCCGATCAAGGTCGCCCTCAAAGTCCAAGCGTGCTACCACGAAGCCGCGGGGGACAGTTGCCGAAGCCTCGGCATGTGCATCTGTGTGCCGTTGCTGTTGTGGGTAGCTGAGAGGCTACTTCAGAGTTCACCGGATGTCCTTGAGGTCCCCGGTGCCACGGGCACGCCCGATGGCTCACCAAATCCGAAGCTTGATTGCAACAGAGATCGGGTTGTTCAGCGACAAAGGGTTTTCCCAAGACAGATGCTATTAAGCGCGTAGCTGATTGATGCAACAAGTGTTTGGCAATCAGCAGCTAGATTTTGCGAAAATGTGCTTCCTCTCGAGCGGAGTGGTGGATGCCCAGGAACAGCATCAGAGTGGCTGTCCGCATTCGGCCCTTCAGTGCCAGCCCCTTAGGTGAGTGGAGTCCAGCATGTCAGGCCACTGTAGCTTTGTGGTTTTGAGGCGAAAGAGCTTGGGGAAGGTGGATTGGCGGAAATGGCGGCCAAGCTGCACAGTGGAGCCCGAGGGGACAGGATGAAGACAAGAGCTCCGGAAGTACATCGGTCACTGATGCATGTCCATTCTGCAGTTCTGCAAGAACACACTGAGATGCGTTTGCGGCTGGAAGCACTCAACATTTCGTTTCGACCACGAGGTACTCGACATCGTGGAAACTACAGCGTGAAGCCAAGCGTTCGATCTTGAAGAGGGTTGAAGCCAGTTGAAGCGGTCGCGAGCGTCCGAGAAGCATGTTAGACATTCAGTTCGTGCATGGCACGAGAATTGCAGTTCGGTTTAGAGGCTTCGATGTTCCTTGCAGACAGGTCATTTCAAAGGGCGTCGACCGCTACGGTCACGACAGCGACTATGTCAAGCCGAAGCAGTTCACCTTCGATGCGCTGGCATGTTCGAGTGCTACTTTGTCCCGCCTCCGTGAAGCAACCGCTTTAGCCTGCAGTCTTGTGCACAGAGCAACCAGGGTCGATTGATTCTTCGAAGTTCGAAGTGCAGCTTCATTGAGCAATTTGGCCAGGACTCGGTCTTCAACTCGACGGATCCTGGCGTGGAAGAGGGGTCTCAGGCGCAAGTGTTCCAGGCCAGCCACAACTTCATGGCAGTCAACAACAGCTTGCATAGAACCGTATTTAGTGTTTATGAAAGGAGCTGTTTGATGATGCCAAAAATAACATGAATAGTATGGCCGCGTGGCAGGTTGTCTGCAGCCTTAGCTTGCACTCAACTCCGTAAGATCCCTCCGTGGCCTTTGTCAAGTACTACTTGTGGGCCTGTCTCAAACTCCACTTCATCTGACTGTGAGATTGGGAACTGGACAAGACGCATTCAGCTGTTTCTGGTTGCAAAGAGCCATGATCCACATAACAAGTGGGCTCGGCCGTCACAGGAGCTCGGGGTACCCATCTTGGAAAACGCCTTGGATGCTTCTTGGTTCAGTTGAAGTGTTCATACATCTTCGTAGCTAGAAGAGGGCGAATAGACATAATAGACGAGACACTCGTGCTGCCATGCGTGGTCGTTACACGCTGCTTACATTTTGATCAGCCTGTGGGGAAATGGCCACGATGGAAGCGTCCTCGTGTTTCCTGGTGTACCATGGCAGTACTGCAGCACAGTTGAGTTGCTGAGGCTTACAACGGCTGCATCATGGCTTATGGGCAAACTGGTTCCGGGAAGAGCTACAGTGTGTTCCGCACTCAAACTCTGGTGACTCGCGGTTAGCTCTGCAGAGAACTCATGGTGTGTGTTTCGTGAGAGTCCGTTGACACAGCGCAGCTGTGGTGTTCTCAAGCATTAGTTGGCCATATGGAACAGAGCTGCCAAAGTAAAATCCAGCCGAGTCCTGACACGCAGCTGCATGAAAGTCGTGCAACAGCGTGGACGAGGGATTAGCGAAAAGGAGCCGCTCCACGCACTCAAAACCTTGGGCTGGGCTTGTGCCATGGCAATGCAAGTCGCATATCGCCCACCAATCAAAGACCATGCTGATCGCGTCCAGAGAGACTTGATCAAAGAGCCGCGCTCGCTGGGTGCTCTGAGCGATCATCTGGACAAGGTGCTTTGGGACAATGTCCAGACATGGTTATCAGTTTTGTAGTGCGATGATGCCATGCTCGGAGCGATTTGTCCCCATACCGTCAGGTTTTTAGGCGGAGCTGGCATGCAGAGGTAGCTAAGCCTGGTCATGGTGAGTTTGTGAGTGGGAGGCTGTGTTGTACCTATTAATTTCAGTCATGTTGTGCCTTAGCGCAAAGGTGTTCACTGTTTCTCTGGTTCGATACCACGTAGCGGATCTCTTGAGACGTAGATCCTTTTAGCGCCGGCCAGCAAAGCATGTGCGTTTGAGTGCTGCAAAGTGAAGCCACGTTCTGCATTGAGGCATCGTCGCCGTTAGAGTAGCACATGAGTCTTGCAGTTTCATTCCGATTAGGGCAGCGGTGTTTATGTTCTTACCAGTCTACTACAACTGCTACTGATACAGTGCCTTTTGCTCGTCCTCGTTCTCGTCCTCGTAGTTCTCGTAGAATCGGGATTCGAGCCCTGGGCCGCCCTCGTCGTGGCTATAGTATGCCGCTATAGTAGCAGTAGTCGTCGTCGTCGAAGTCCATGTCGAAGTAGACGTAGAAGAAGAACAGCCGATGATAGTGTTTTTAGAGCAGCACCGCAGGCGGGCGGTAGTACCGTTGTACTCACAAAGGCGTTGAAAACAGTGTAATTGGTACTGACAGTATTTGGACTAGCCGGAGCAAGGCGAAGCAACCGGGGCGGGGAGGGGGGGTGGGGTGCGCGGCGGACAGCATGTCCAGATAACTCGGCCACCCCACTGCCAGTTTTTCGGGTCACGCTATAATTCAGCTTTCTTGCGCGTTTTCCCAAACGTGAGCCTCTTACCAGCTCCCATGGGCGCTTTGGTGCCGCCAGGAAACCAAGAACTCTCACGAGTCTTTGCTCGAAGCGACCGGCTGGAAAATGCAGCTGCTCGGCCGGAATGATCGGAATCCTGCTGTGGAAGTGGTTTCTTGCTGGACCCGATGGTGATGACTGGAGTGTGTAAAACTGCTGTATAGACACACCTACTGTAGTTTGCATTAGTCGAACATCCTAGACACTAGAATTCTTGTACATATACATGTTATAAATGTATACACATCTGCATATGTACGTATCCACGCACATATGAGCACACAGGTAAAAAGACACATGATGCACGTCGTCGAAATATGTACAGCAAATACCAAAGCAGCGCGTGAGTCTTGGCAGGTTTTCGTGATCAACGTAGGCACATATCCAATTTGTTACCATTACTTGTATTTCAACTTTTTCTTTCATATATTCGACAGTATAATGAATAGTGTAATGTAGTAGTAGTAGTAGTAGTAGTAGTAGTAGTCGTAGTCGTAGTCGTAGTCGTAGTCGTCGTCGTCGTCGTCGTCGTCGTCGTAGTAGTAGTAGTAGTAGTAGTAGTAGTGTAATGTAATCCGCCTTAGTCGAGTAAAGTACAGTATGCCACAGCAGAATGCGATGCTTACGTTGTTCGTAACCCATGCCTGCCGTATATGTCTTATGACACATGTATTGATCCTGCTGCAGCTTCAACGTGAATGTCTCGCCAGCTGATATGGCCAGCCGCGAGTTGTTTGCTGGTGCAGCATTCGTTCTGCACACTTTGACGCCTTCGTTCATAGTATTGGGCCGGGAGTTCTCGTTCCGGCACCGGAGCCCAATCGCTACTCCGTGACTACTGTACCTGATAGAGGTCGGGCGGAAGTTTACTTTGCACAATGTGTTGTTCTAAGTTCTGTGACATTTTTTTCGCATGTTGTGAAGAGCTCAGCAAGCCGCCAGGTTGCGGGACTTCGTGCAGCTGAGCCTTGGTCCAGGCATGTGAAGTCGAATTTGTCGGGGGCTAGAGATCAGGCTCCTCAGCACGGCTCCATGCCGCAGGTCTGAGCTCCTTCCGGACAATGGCGGCCTTTCTGCGATTTAACAAATACTTATCCTGCTAGTGAGGCCCTGTCTTGGTGCAGTTCCATTGGAGAAGCGGAGTGATCTAACGAGGTGTCCTCATCCCGGCGCGTGAACATGCAGCCCGATGTTGACGCGAGCCGCTTCCCAACGCCTGAGCAGGAGTGCCTTTGTTGGCGTGTTTGTGTTCGTCAGAGTGTGTCTCCCTCTTGAAGAGTAACAGAGTGCCCAGAATACCATATTATGTGGCCTGGCCTGCGGAGTGTTTGACATGATACGATATGACTGTTCCGGAGCAGTCCCAGGCAAGTTTTGTCTGCTAGGATTTGTTAGTTCGGAGCCAGGCAAGTCTGGTCGGGTAGGCTTCCATGGGGTGTATGGAGCATCCACTTCAATGAAAATCCAGCAGAGTGAAACTTTCGCCGCGTCTTTTATGGTTGCCGGAGGCTGTTTACAACCCCAAAGGAAATCCAAAAACACTTAAACCCTAAGCCTGAAGCCAGAAGCCACGGCTGAAGCCACCAGCCATTCTCGCGGTCAGAACATCAAGTTAAAGTGTGGGCGGCCTCCACGTAAAGGCTGCGTCGACTTGCCGGAGTGTCTTGTGGACTCACCTATCCGATTCCTTATTCCACAACTTATCCACTTTTGTCTATTTGTTTATTTACCTATCCATCTAGCATCTAGCCATCTTTTATCTATGCATCTGTCTATCTTTCTTGCCGTGACACGGTCTGAGCATCCATAAAGACAGACAGACGGACACACACGCGCACACACACACACACACATACACACACATACAGACACAGACACAGATACAGAGGCAGACGCAGATGCAGACACAGATGCAGACGCAGACACAAACACACAGAGACACACAGAAGCACACAGAGACACACAGACACACCCAGACACGCACAGACAGACACAGACAGACAGATGCAGACAGACATACACACTTGCACGCATAAAGTCTAAATAAGCAGGCATATATGTTAGCTGATTTATTGTTACAGTGCTAGGCTGCTGGGCCAGTCAGGATGGTGTAGGGCGGTGAAAGCAAGCATTAGGGTGCTCCGGCAGGACCCGCCTTCAAGCCCATGCGCTGGAAGAAGATTCCTGCGCTTCGGAGATGCTTGCTCAAATCAATACAACACCACACTCCAGATTCAATTCTTTTCGCATACATTAGACGTACATTCGACCCAAGTGGCGGGAACAGCGTGTGCATAATTAGTGGCTCGTGGACCAGAAACACATCCCATGCAAGAGCTGCGCACGAGCTTCAGAAATAGTGTTGCTGAGGATCCGAGTTTCATCTCGCCTCCTTCTTCATATTCACTTTCGGCCAGCTCACCAACTTCACCGACATCACCGGCATCTACGCAGTCATGTTCGCCGCGAGCTACCAGTGCTCCGCCTGCGTGCATGCCTTACTCCTTTGAGCTGCTGGATGTCCTCGGCGCCAACACGCCGGCAAGCGCAGCACAGGTTCGTAGGCAATGCAGGTGCTTGACAGACTCCGACAGGGCGGAGCATGCAGTTTATGTGTCTGGCAGTCAGGTCATGCGCGTCAGAGGCAGCTGAAGAAGAGGAAGAAGAGGATGACGAGAGTGACATGAAGTTTGTTCAGGCTGCGCTCATGCTTGCTTTTGCACACACATGCCTCACTGTCTGCTGGTCTCTGCAAAAGACCGCAGATACTGCAGAATTGAAGAATCTGGCGCACGAATCCTGCATCACGGCAGGCAGTTACCGATCGCCGTCACAGAACGAAGCTGCGCTACAGTGTAGCTTGCGCACGCAGTGTCGATGCTTTGCCGTCCCTGGAAGCCATCAGGCTTGTGACGTGTGAAGGTAAGCTTTGGGTGAGGCTTCCAGCCTGTTGCCGCTGCTTTTGACTGGGCGTTCGAAGGCCGCAGAAGTCCAGCTTGTGGCTCCGGAGGAGGCCCGAAACCCTCGAAACAGGCAGACTTTGGGAGTGCCCTGTGCGTCAGGCGAAGTACCAGCGGCAGCGAGGCTCAGGAGCCGAGGACTCCTCTGGGAAGGCTCGTGTTCTGCGTTTTGTGGGCTTAGTGGATCTAGCGAGTGGATCTAGCGGCCTTGGGTTCTTTGCAGGTCCCTCAGCGCGAACATTCAGACAGGTGCATGGGGAAGAGGGAGTGACTTGCTTCCACGGTGGCCGCAATCTGTGTATGACATGTCAGATTGGCTTGCGATCTGAAGCTCCCGGGAGCTCTGAACGAACCGCGGTGCGAAAGGATGATGGGACATAGCAGGCGGACTGCACGGGAGCCACGCACTGCGGGTTCCGAATTCCGAAAGATGGCTCAGTTATCGTGCATCACCAGCTGAGCTTCCGTTGCAGTCGCTTGCCAAAGATTTCGGTGCCATGCTTGCAAGGGTTCTTCGGACAGTGCCTAATTCTTATTTTGAACACCGTCGCAACCCGCAAGCGTCTTTTGGCCAAGCATATTTTGATGATTTCGGATCGCTGCAGACAGCATAGAGAGCGAAGCAACTGGCAGAGGAGCTTTGGCAAATGCTCAAAGGCGACTGTCGATGGCATGCCGAGCCCCTCAGGAAAAGCCTAAGGCTGCAGTAGCCAGCTTCTGCCAACAGAATGCCTGTGGATGTTTTTGCCAGCTGTCGTGGCCGATGTCGCCCGGAGCCCCACATAAATACGTTTGTTGCATAGGCAAACGGCTAGATTGGCTTCTATTTACTCGTGTCGTGTATATTCATGGAGGCAGGTATCATGCATCATGTATTTATCCATCTATCCATCCCTACAGCCTTACTAGTGATGCAATTAATCCAAGGTGCCAACTGAACAGCTGTTAATTACGACCGGGTCCCGAAGCGACGTGTCATGGTCATGGTGGCAATTCCGAGTATTCCGTTGCATGTGTCACCTCAAAATATACAGGTCTGACATCTTTGCAAATCTGCTCCTCGCAGGTTGCCCATGGTTGCCCTGCACATACTCAAGAGCGCGCAACGCACGAACACGGGGGTTCGAGGGTTTCGCTGGAGCCCGGCTGAACGCCCTTATTTGGCCGGCCGAGGTTTGCTGTTACCCTTGGAGAATTCGCGGAAATCCTTTAACAGCGCGCGGAGGGAGATGTGCCCCTTTTGAGGCAGAGGGCAGTTTTAGTGTTGGGCAGCCCCAGCTACCTGTCAGAGACTGAGCCAGTCAAAGACTTGAGACCAGGCCTAGGACAATCGTTTTCACAGAAGCGACAGCGTCTCAGACAGGTTGTGGTCGGATGAGCCAGTGCGATGCGACGGGAGATCGGGTGCCTCCATGCATCGTCGCATACCAATTTAAATTTGTCGCACTCATTGCTGAGCACTGCTGGTCAGCAGAAGCTGCGCGGAAGCAGTGCATCAGTGTCAAGTTCCAACAGATACGAGCACGCCAGATCGAAGAGGTTTGGGGTCAGTCGAACTGTGCCGCTCGTGGCTGTCGATGCAATTCTCTTCAGGTTTTCTTCTGACTGATCCGTTCGTTGATGGAGAGTACGTTGGGGTATTTCCCCCAGTCGTTGTTGGAAACAGAGATGTGTACAGATCATGGACCAGCTTGCATGCAAGAAAGAATTACTTTTATCTTTCTGCACAGGGTCGTCCTTTCCAAGGAAGGACGTGCCAGAGGCGCTAAGCGAACCAGAAGAGAAAATCTGCACAGCAGGGAGTCGCCACTCGCCACAGTCAGTAAAGGCACCCTGAGGAAAACAGCAGGAAGCGAAAGGAATCATCTGCTTGGCTTCAGGTTGGGCGACCCGGCCAGCGAGAAGGAACAGGGCTTACTGCCTGGAGCTCACTAGCACCAGGAGCAGCAGCTTGATGAAGGGTAGTGTTTGTAGCGTAGTATGAGGGACTAGATGCGCTCCCTCACGGGTTTTGAGTTTCCAAGAAAGGCATGAAATCCTGGCTACCTGGGAGTTTGCGGTCCTTGTGCAACACCTCTGATCCGCTAGAAAGCATTTGAAGCCGGCGTGTGGCAAGCCACAAGGCCGCGGGCCTGCGAGTGCCTCTTCGAGATGATCTCGAAGTCAGAACCTCACGCAATGACGTTGGGCAAAGATGGCGGGGTTCCTGATGATAGCTGAGCCCTAAGACGATTGCGATGCAAGCGGTGGTGGTGGTGGTGTCAGCGGCAGCGGTAGCGGTAGTGATTTAGTGGTAGCGTGTTCGTGGTGATGGTGTGTTAGTGGTGGTGGTGGTGGTGGCGGTGGAGGCGGTGGTGGTGTTGCGAGTGGTGGTGCGAGTGGTGGTGGTGGTGGTGGTAGTGGTGGTGGTGGTCGTGGTGGTAGCGGTGGTAGTTGCAGCAGCAGCAGCAGGAGGATGAGGAGAAGCGGCAGGAGCAGAAGAGGGAGCAGGAGCAGGAGCAGAAGCAGGTGCAGGAGGAGGAGGAGGAGGACTGAGTGGGAGTAGGAGTGGCAGAAGGGAAGCGTCGACAGCAGCAGCAGCAGCAATAGCGGTTGTGGCAGCAGAAGCAGCAGTATTGCTTGCATCATTGTTGTTACTTATTACTATTGTCAACTCTATTATATTATTAGCCGTCGTCGTCGTCGTCGTCGTCGTGAGAGATAACATCAGCAGAAATGATTTGCAGCAATATGCTGCGAGAATGTTGAGGAAGCTGTCCATAAAATGCAGCAACAGCCATGATCGTTTCAACTCCAAGAAATAACGGAACATAGCAACACAACAGTTAGTATTCGCAAGCAAGGCAGCATGGTCATGATGGTAATGATTACGACGACTATGCCGATTGGATGATGATGGTCATCCCATCTTCGGCAACATCATTGTGCCCATCAGCATCATCGCCATCATGACGAGACTCACTCTCGCCTTTTTTGGCAGCGACTTCAACACCGCGACCTTCCGCTTCCAAGGGCCAAATTCATGAATGGAGCATTGCTTTTTTGCTTTTCTGCTTGGCAACTGGGAATTGGACAAGAAGCCTTTTACTGGCACCCTGACTCCTGGGGGTTTGGCCTTAGACCAATATCCTGACATTTGTCAGCTCATTGACCTGAAGATCCAGCCAGCTTCCCGAGCCGCTGTGCGATTTCAGGCAGAAGCAGGATGTTGAGAAAGCCGGCACTCCCTTACAGACTGCGGCCGTCGTCTCAGTTCTGAAGCGGCAACCTGAAGTACTGTAGTGTCATTTGATGTTCGGTTCGGGTGAAGGTCTTGGCCAGCTATTTGGAAATCTACCAGGACCTATCGCTCCGCATACGTAGCAGTCGCTTTCTTATTCAAGTTGGCGAAGGAGAAGATGTACGATCTCCTGGTCAACAACAGGACAGATCTGCAAGTCAGGCTCAGACCCCGTACCGTACCAGACTGCAAACTGGTTTGCAACCTGCTGCCACGAACACCTGCTGGCTGATTTTGCTGATAAGCGTGCGGACACCTACTTTCAAATCGGTGCCTGAAGGCTGCATCCCACTCTGGGCCCGCACGTGCCCGGCCTCATCCAAAGCCCTGTGTCAAACAGCAAGGAGGTGCAGTCCTTAGTTAGTATTGCTCGGAAGATGTGTGACTTCAGGAGTCCCGTTCTCCTGGACCCCGTCCTATACCCCAATGTTCAGGTGCGTGAACTGCTGGACTTTGGCGCAAAGAATCGGGCGGTTGGCCTGGCCCTCGGACGGATCGACCGGGCGGCTTCCACCCCAAAAGTCCTGAAACCTTTACTTGAGGGCTTTTGTCTTCGCTCGTTCTTTTTTTCTACTCTAGGTTTATGGGAGCAGGGGCATGTATCTCTCGACCCAGGTGCCACCAGCATGAACGCAAGCTCCTCTCGGTCTCATGCCGTGTTCACCCTGGATATTCGTCTGAGCTATTCAGGGCAAGCAGCTCAGACTCCTGCCCCTGAGCGATCTGCTCCAGATCAGAAGGGATGGTGAACTTGTCGCTTTTTTTGTAACCTGTTTTGCACTGCAGCTAGGGCGCAAGCTCGAGATCTTCAGTCGAGAATCCATTTCGTGGTGCCAAACCCAGTGCTGCCTCAGTCTTTTCTGTGTTCTGCCAAAACTTGGCAGGACCTGGCTGGAAGTGAGAAGCAGAAAAAAACGCACGCTTCAGGAGAACGGCTCCAGGAGCACACACGTGACACACCTTCGGGCTAGGCTTCTTGTGCTGGCTTACACCCGGAGTTCCCGAAATTTCCGCACATGGATCGAGGAGGGCATTGCCATTAACCAGTCGCTCTCAGCCCTCAGCCGAGTGATTCAGGCTCGCAGAATGCAGCATGGCCACCTATTCTATACTCTGAGAATCACATGGGTGATGACCACGGCTGAGACAGGCCCTTGCTGGAACGGCCGGCAGCGGCATTCTGCCCGTCTTCCGTGAGTCAAAGCTCACCCTGCTGCTGAAGGCCAGGAGATACAAAAATGCTTGATTTTGCTGCACATTTTCAAGCTGGAGGATGCACTCAGCGGAAACAGCCGCACAGCTTCTTGGACTTAGTGCTGCCCGTGATGTGATACAAGTTACGCGCCGGATGCTCCACAGAGGTTCTCCTGGCCTGCATCAGTCCTGCACGTGCGAATTTCGAAGAATCCATCAGCACCCTCGAGTTTGCTGCCAGGCACTTAAGGCCACCCGAGGCCCTCAGCCAGACGTTGCAAGTTCTCAAGAGGTCGGGGAGCAAGATTCTGCCAAGGCGCGCTGCAAGCTGATTAAGACAAACGCCAAAAAGAATGAGCAGGACGGCAGGTTGAGAGATTCCCAGCAATAAGCTCAGCTGGTTCTTGGGGGCCTTATCCTGAGGATAAGCGACAGTTGATGGAGACGCTCTCCAAGGAGAAGCAAGAGATTCAGGAAAGGCTGGAGGCCGGTGAGGGCCGGTGAGCACAAGCCTGGATGATTCCCTCAGAGGCTCAGAGGTTCAGAGCTGAGGCAGAGAGGCAACAGAAGCTTCTTCTGCAGCAAGAGCTGGAGAGGGAAGTGGAGGAATCCAAGAAGAATCAGGATCACCATGTGCAGCTTGGGGCTTCTCTTGCGGCCGGTGGACCAAATCCCTCCTGTGAGGACTTGGTGCTGAAAATGCAAGAGGAGAAGCAGCGAATCGAAGAGCGGCTGAGGGACTTGCAGTGCGGGCCCCGGTGCAGAAACTGCTTGGATTATTGGATGACTGCGGCTTTTGGAGGATCGCTGAGCAGCAGCTTCAGCTTGCGAGACAGCAGGAGCAGGACAAGAAGGAGAAGGCATGGCAGCGACGTCGAATGCAGGTGAACAGAACTCAGTACTTGCTCGATTTCTTGCCAGGAGCAGCAGCGTCTGCAGCGGCTGAACGAGGAGAAGGAGGAGCGAGCGTGTGACTGATGACGGATAGCTGAGCAGCCTCGTGCTGCTAGTGACTCTACATCTTCAGAACATTAAGAAGTTGTGAGTTACCACTGTCGCCAGGCAGAACTCCAACAACGATTGCAGCAGATCGATGCCAGTCATGCAGAGTCTGTACAATGCTCAGCTGGCAGCGAGAGCGAGACAGTGAGCAGCGAAAGATCCTCCACAAGTTCACTGGATGGGACAAGCAGGTTAGGAACGAGGCCGTTGCGTGAGGCAGTGCAGTACATTCAGTAACTACCCACGCTGTCGGCTCCAAAAGCACGAGCAGTTCGCTGAAAAGTGGACTCCTCGTGTTGCCGCCCCGAGGCTGAGATGGAGCGCCAGCTCCGTGAGCAGCGCGAGCGGGAAGAGTCGGAGCCTGAGCTCTGCTCTGTGGCTTCGGAGGGAGTTGTGCCGCAGTCTGCTTCTGGAAGTGACCCTGGATCACCCAGGCGAGAGAGCAAAGCGCGAGCAGAAGAAATGCAGGCCTCCGGAAGAAACCTCTCAATGTGTGGACCCACTGCTCGCGCCGACGTTTTTTGGACAGGAGCGTGAGCAAAAACAGCAGCAAGAGCAGGAGCGCATGCAGAAAAAGGCACGTACTGCTTGTAGACAGGCTTTCAGCAAGGCCTAGGTTTGCAACAAGCTGGCAGGCTCAAGAACTCGCCGAGCTACAGGCCACTGACGAATGCACGTTGCCGTGTGTTGCTACTGCCGCAGCTAAATATCTCCGCCGAAGTAGCATGCCCAGATCTAGTTTGCTCGATCTTCAGCTGGGTTCAGCTACTGCAGCGGATCGGTTCTCGCTTTTGATGCGAGACCGGTTGAATGAAAGAATAGGACATCTTGCATACACACTCTTCAAGTTTCTTTCTCACCGACAAACAGTGAGCAGACGGCCTCCTGCAACAGCAGAGTTGGCTTTGATGGAGGAATTGGCAGCGTTCGGAAACCCAGTGTCGATTCCGTCGGAAGGCGAAGCTGCAGGAGGTTCAGCAGCGAGAGGCACGCTGGCTGGCACTTGGGTGACTTCTTCGCTGTTTCTGTTCGCTGCAGAGCGGCGGAGCCGTGTCGGGATAGATGGAAGGTGGCCGAAGCACAAGTGGTGGTAGCATTTTGATGGCGTGCTGTTGTTTGGCAGTTGCAGATAGGTTTCCTGCAGCCATCAACATGCAACAGTTCCTGATTTTTGGGCATCAGCCGCAGCTGCGCACCAGGAAGAGGAGCGACAACGGGCTGCCCTCACGATGGAGGCCTTTCACGGAAGGATTTGGCCCAGCATGACATCTTCTTCTCGACTGCATTTCTATCTCCTACTGAGATGAGCAAAATTCTATGAGCCCTGACACTGTCCCATTCCAGCTGGTGCACAAGCTGGACATGTGTCTTCGTTACATAGCTGTCATCAAAAGCAAGAGTTGGGGAGGTCGAGCTGCGCCAGCGGATCGAAGACGAGATGCCAGCGCCTCAGTTTGAGAACCGAGGATCGAAGTACTCTAGCCGAGCTTTAACTGTCGAGCGAGCATGCCTTCACAAGGAAGCGAGTGCAGAACAGAGAGGAGGTCCTGACAGCAGTGTTTCCGAATGCGTTTTTGCATTTTCCTCCGTTGCATTCGAAGAAGGATCTGAAGCGAGAACATCAAGGTCTTCAAAGCCTGGAAGAAAGCCCGCGCCTCCGGTGGCTGAATATTCCTCCTTGTGCTCCACTTTCGGCTGAGGCTTGGCCTTGAAGAATGCCGACATCGAGAACAAAGCTCAGGCAGTCGCACATGCACCACAGCTGGTTTGATCTCTCCTGCGGTTTGAATTGCCAGGAGCAGAAAATGTTCCGCGAACGCTTTCTGAAAGAGCCCTCGACTTAGTGTTGCAGAGTGGCAGAATAGCACAGATGGTGATGCTTCGTGCTGCTTCACGCTTGTGTCTAAGGCTCGGCATATCTGGCATGGAGCATGACATGGAGGAGCTGCGTGCGTTTGGAAATGTGCAGTCGTATCAGGAGCTCAGACGAGCATGGGTCGAAGCTGGTACAGTATTTGCTTGCATCAATCGGTCGTTGCCGGGTCGTGCCCTGGACTGGCAAGTACACGCCAGTCATGGCCAGGATGCACAGAAAATCCCCCGTCTTGTGAACATGAACTCAGATCCTTCCTTGGAGGTGCGGGATTCTCACACGGTCATGCATCTCTGCTTGTCTTCTTGCAGGGCTGCTTGGTTTACTATCTGCCACTGGGTGAAACGTCCCCTGCTCAGATGCTCAAGCCGCTAGCCTGTCAGAATGATGCTAATGGTGCCTGTCATATCACAAGTAGGCTTCTTTGAAGAGGCTGGTCACTACCAGTATCTATCATGCTGTGGAACATGTGCCTGCTGCAAACTTGGCAGCGCTTGAGGAGAATAGGGGCAGACCAGCAGCAATGCGATGTCCGACTCTCATCTCCTCGGCGACTTTTGAGCCTCCATCGCTTCAGAATGCAGAATTTCGAGTTTAGGAGGGGGTTTCAGGGGCTTTGGATAAGGTTCTAATCATTCTAATCATAGGATTGTGGGCTTCATTCCTCTGTCAACGATGCTGCTAAGGTCTGTCTTGCCGGACTTGACGTTGCCGATCAGGTCTGCGCAGCGCTCAGACTCAACGGCTCGCGATATTCCGGCTTTTTTTCAAACCGTTGCTGGACAAGTTCATTGGCGCGTTAGAAGAGCGCATGGCGTTCTGTGTCAATTGTGGTTACCGTGGCAGCTTTCGTATCGTGTAAAGCCAGGCGAGATCAGGAATGACGAGAACGAGAAGCTGGAGGCGAAGTGACTTATCGCTCACTGCTCATGCAGATAGCCGTAGCCAAGCAACGACTTGTGCTGGAAGCCATGCGCATAGAGTAGCAGGAAGAAGTGCAGGAATCGTAATTTCTTGTAGGGTATGCTGTGGTGGGTACTGCAGTCTGGATTCACATGGTCAACGTGATGCCAGTACAACTTACATGTGATTCGCCAAGTCGGTGAATGACAAAACAAGACTTGTTCGTGTTTTACAGCTTATGCTTCTGCATTCCACAATCAGTGCTGCGGCTGAACCTAGCTGATTCTCTCTGGCTTCAGAGTGCTCGCTTTCCTTGTGGAGGTCGTACCCTCACCAGAAGGCCTTGTTCGCGTCAATGGCATTCAGGTCGTCCCGCACTCGACTTTGTACGTGCTCTGCATTTTGCGGTCTGAGATGCATTTTTGGATGCCGTCCCGTCGTAGAGGTACTGACGTTGAGGTTGGCGCTTTCGTAACTGAGGCAGAGGAAGGGCAGGAGCTCGAAAGCGGCGATCGCATTGCCATTGGTCTGACACCCAGCAGATTTCCAGCAGTGGTAATTCAAACAGCATGTCGGCTTGAGCACCTGGCTTTACGACTTAAGGCTGTCGGTTCATGTCAGCGCTTTCCAGCGTCTCTTATGCCGTGGCCAGGTCGTGCGCACATCTTCCGTGTGGTGATTCCTCAAAACAGCTCCGCAGAGTGCGCAGCCTTCCGTCCAACTCCTTCGCTCCTTTCTCTGTTTATCTCTTTTCGATGCGTCAGGAAGGACGAGGAGGAGGACTTCGAGACAGCTCCTAGCCTGCACTCCAAGTGCGGCTGCCAGCCCTGGAACACCGAACGACTGTCGGCAGGGAATTCGGCATACCAGAACTGCGTTCGATGACAAGGGTTGTGTTCGCTCAACTCTTCGCAATCTCGATGCCCCATGCCTCGCAGCCCCCACGGGCCTTCTGGTGTGGTACCGTTGGATACTGAGGCAATGAAAGAGCTCCAAGCCAACAGTGAGGCAGGAGTTTCTGTGCTTTGCTTGCTCGCGCAGGACAGAGTCTGTACACTCAAGCAGGTTGACCCTCGATGGAGGCGAGGAGTGGACGATGCTGTTATGATCGTCAAGCAAAACTACGGCACAACAAAGGCCAGCACCATATTGAGCAGTTCAGTGTGTCAAATTGGGATGACCTGTTGACTTCCATTGCATCTTGCTCACGAGCCGAGAGAGCGGGAGGCCAACCTGCTGCTCGAGTCAGCCAAGGCTGCATCGGAAGTAGGGGCCCTGGAGTGAACTCGCCCACTGCCTGTGATTGATTCGCTTTCAAAATTTAAAGCACCCCGTCGCCCAAAGGTCGTAGCTGAAGCCAACGCCATTCTGAAGACGGTGCAGAATTTGAACAAGGACACTGCTTCTGGAGCGAACGTGCCCGTTGAACTTAAGATACGAAGCAGAGAGCAGAGGCTTGACAGATATATTGATAAGCTCGCGGTTCGTTGCGGATTACGGCTGTGCAGGCAGTGTATGAGACTCTGCAGGTCCCATGTGATGGTCCACGTTTTCCTCGGGCTCTCTTTGCTTTCTGCTCGCAAAGCGGCCAGACATGAAACTTGCGGAGGACTGGCGAAAAGGCGTCTCGCACTACGAGCTCGCTGTGCTTTTCCAGGAGAACGGAGTGCTTTTTGGGGCGCAGCTGCGAGTGCTGCTTGAATTTAGACATTGGCTGTTTGATCTTGACCGTGCGAGTAGTAACTTAGTAAATTTGCTCAAGAAAACCCGGGTCCGGGTGCGGGCCACGTGACATTCTCGCAGGCGGATGGCCTTCCCGTCGTGTGTGTGGTGGCGAGACGCGAGGTTCGAGTGAAGTGACCTGCAGTGCAATTTGCTTTGTTCGAGCCATGCCTGCAGGAGGATCAAGCATTTGCGGCTGTCCCAATGAGGGAACAAGGCATGCGGGAGTGTGACTTCAGTTGGGCCTGCAGCAAGCTGTGATGCCGTGCATTTGCTTCCGACCTGGTGCCAGTGAAGCATTATATATGAACAAATTCCACGGGCATGCCACCGCAGTGCCTGTCCAATCGTTGCTTCAGGCCGAGACGACTTGGAAGAGATTGCGTTTTCAGCAGGGATCTGGGAGGCGAGGAAGAAGCACAAGCATGAGTAAGTAATAAAAGGGAGGAATCAGCAAGCAACAGTTTACTGGAAAGACGCCGCCGAGTGCTTGAGGCTGGCCGCTTCGAGGAGCAGCGGTTGACCCTCATGTACGAGGCCGGCAGCTGCAAGCTCTCTTTAACGACATGCATCGTAAGATGCGCTCTGTGCTCGCTTGTAGGAATAATAGTAACCAATATTAATAATAATAGTAACAATATGCTAACGCCTCCGATCCCGTTGCGGAGGCTGCTGATGCGCTGAAGCGAAGGCCCAGTCGCTGCCCTGCTGGCCTCCAGAACTTCCTGGACTCCGTGGATCCCGGGAAGGACGGGCTTTTTTCACGTCTAGGAGGGGGGCCTCTTTCTGATGCCTCGTCTGGGAGGGGGGCTAAAGTGCAGCGGGGCCTTCTTTCTGCGAGGTAAAGTGCATTGCAACTTCCCTGATCCTGCTCTGCAGCTACTGACAGCTGCTGTGTTTGATGGGACAACTGACGCCTGCCGCAAGAGAGAATCGTGTCTCAGGATCAGCCCAGCGATCTGGACTGGGAGTTGCAAGCCTTTTCGGAGGTTGAGTTGGACACCTTCCAAGATCTCTCCACCAGCTACAAGGCCTTCTGTAAAGACTCGTGCGAGCTGTTCCCTGACTGTGCATGGGCACTTCCTGTCAGGAGCTGCAGCTGTCGCGGAAAAAGAAAGAAGAGGAGGAACGGAAGCAGGACGGGGGCCTGCTCCTCTCAGGATTTCGGGGGCATCTCCGGCTATCATGCAGGAAGCAGGCGGCCAGGGCATTCTCGACTATCTCTTTGGCGGCCGCAGCAAGAAAGCTCCGGAAGAGAACAAAGAGGCCATCGAAGCTTCTTGACCCTGTCGCATCGCTTTTACAGCAGAGCTCAAGTGTGCTGCCATCGACAGCTGGTCTCCAACGCACCTGCTCGGATCTTCGAGTGGTCACTTGACAGCACTTCGCCATGAAGTTATCGCGTTGTTGTTGTTGTTGTTGTTGTTGTTGTTGTTGTTGTTGTTGTTGTTGTTGTTGCTGTTGTTGTTGTTGTTGTTGTTGTTGTTGTGAAATTCGGCGCCTGATGGGTGTCAAGACGGCCGCGTGTGACAAGTCTTTCGCGCCAGCCTAGTACATCAAGTATACTACTACTACTACTACTACTACTACTACTACTACAACTATCATCTACTACTACTACTACTACTACGACTACTACGACGACGACTACTACTACTACTACTACTACTAGTACTACTACTACTAACACTACTACTAGTACTACTAGTACTACTACTACTACTACTACTACTACTACTACTACTACTACTACTACTACTACTAGTACTACTCCTACAGCTACTG